>VKKT01003548.1:39307-49667 GCA_008038995.1 Haliotis laevigata | reverse complement strand
AGTCCGTCCTCATGTCGGGTCAATTTTAGCAAACCAATGACATATATATAATGATTACAACCATTTTGAATATTTACTGCCGACAGTGTTAATTTTATATTTGGAGGACAGGCTAGCTTTTGGCAGGACTGGTAAAACATTTGACCTGCCAGTCCTTTGGACAGGCTAGATTTTCTACATCTTTCCTACACTGCTTAGAGTGAGTTATTTAGCAATATTACAGCAATATCACAGCGGAATAGGCTTCACATTGTACCCATGTGAGGGTTTGAACCCGTGTCTTCA
Organism: Haliotis laevigata; assembly: GCA_008038995.1. Classification (NCBI taxonomy): domain Eukaryota; kingdom Metazoa; phylum Mollusca; class Gastropoda; order Lepetellida; family Haliotidae; genus Haliotis; species Haliotis laevigata. The sequence goes on along the minus strand of VKKT01003548.1, from coordinate 49,382 downwards.
GCGTGATTATTAAATCTTTTGGTTCAAGACAGCTCTGGTATTTCCTTGAACTGCCTTGTTGTGAGGTTGGAGAAACACTGAGACGATCAATGTTATCAAAGTGCTCACTACCACCAGATAGAGATCTGAGGCTATCCCACTACAGTTCACGTCAGAACACCATTTTAGCTGACCAGTCAAAATGTTACCTCAAGGCTTCAATAGGATGAACATCTGAAATGGAAGAGACGTCCTACAGACATAAGAATTAGTGCCATAAAATCTCAGACATCTGTTATTATTGATATGACAGAGTTATTTTGTGGTCATTGTTTTAATTCTTAATCCAGGACAAACAAAATATTGTTTGTAGTTCAGGCATGAATGACTTAGCATATCATCACTGCCACAGGCCAATTTGCATATCACGTGACCAGACTTTTCTCTTGTTTGTAAACAAACACGCATATCGCTACACAAATCGAACTAGTGATACACATTTTAGGATATTTTCTCAGTGAAACTAAACCATTCTAACAAGGATGTTTAATTAGATGTATAGACTCGTCAAAAATACAAGAGTTAAGAAATATGTACATTATATTGAATGGACGGTGTAAGATGTGAGGAATCGTCACATCTTTCTGGCCTGTGGCAGAGGTACTATGCTGGCTGGCCGCATGGAACTCTGGGTCGGAGAGTGGCAGGAATGGAAGTTCTCAGTTTCAAACTGGTGCTGCATGCACTAATGTTGATGTCATGTTAGCTGTTTCATTGGTCAGTCAAAAACCATGACATAACATAGTCAGTAATTCTCTATCTTGAATATGTGAGTCACGTATGATGTTCAGAAATTACGGGTGGTTGGTGGTAGTTTTCCAGGGGCTTCGAAACATTTGAAAATTACTGAAGACATTACATAGAAGTTGATGTTTTGCATTGGCAGAGCCAAGAGGAGGGGTCGAACACGCACGCACGCACACACACACACACACACACACCTCTGAAAATAGTGGGTACATCAACCCATGTCCCCCATGTGACCAGCGAACAACTTTTAATGTGTCAATCCTTACTTTTGGAACATATCTGTGGATGAGGTTGTGTGGTTTTACAAGTGTATATCCTCATTCTTTACTCATTTTGTGGGGACTCCCAGGTACCCAGTAACAATACAGCAATACAGTATTACACCACGACACAAGGCTCATGATGCAATGCATGCATCAGTTTACTCCTGCATCCTAATGCATACAATTTATTACAAGTTATATTAATGTAAAAGTGTGAATAATAATAGAAACTGTTTAAGATCCAGTTTATACAGATTTTGCTTGTATTTGCTCAGTGCCTGTGAATAGCAGAATGTGCACAGTGCCCCAAGGTTATATCCATCTAGTCCACGATAACCTATTTCACTCTCTGAAATTATAAAAACAAGTGATGAAGGGTTGTGATTCACCTGGAAAATTGTTCACCTGAGTGAGAGGCCAGACTCGGTGATTCCCTTCATTGCTTGTCATTGTCAATGGTGACGAAGACTGTTCCCCATATATAACAAGCAATAGAAGACATACTTCACTCCCTCTGTGTCTAGAAAAAGGTACAAAGTAAACCACTTCTAACGATAATAGCCCAGAATTAAAATAATGAAAACCATAAATTTTAGTGTATTTCTATAAAATTCTCTTATTCTTAAGCTCAGTTATAACTTCAAACAACATTTGTGCCTCCCCCAAATTGACAGGGGTATATAAGTCGTCACGGACAGTCTGCATCATATCTGTAGCTCTGATTGAAAAGGAGTGAGTTTGGTTTTACGCCGCTTTTAGCAATATTCCAGCTATATCATGGCAAGATACACAGTGTATAAAATATGGCCCGTCCCACCGTCCTTGACAGTCTATTTATGTGAAGGACAGTCTCTTAAATAAGTAAGGCCATCCTTTGATTGGGGCAAATATTCGAAAAAATAAACTTAACTGGGTTTGAATGACGAGTTTTAGTTTTTGGGACTGGCTGTGTTTGTTCAGGACAGGTCACTCTTTTGGACAGCCAGTCCTTGGACAGGCCACATTTCAAAACTATTTATACACTGAAATACACCAGAAATTGGTTTCACACATTGTACCCATGTGGGGAATTGAAGCTTGGTTTTCGGCGCGACGAGCGAACGCATTAACCACTAGGCTACCTCGTGGCCCCGATTGAATAGGAAAGCTCAGTCAGAACGTACGTGTAAATCTTTGAGGTATTGTGACTTCAAATTCAAGCTGACAGTGAATTTTTCAAATACATGATTGACAAAAATTTGAAATTTTATAATCTGCCAAATTAAAGTTATAGGTATTTGCTATGATGTGGTTAAAGTATTTGCTTGCCACGCGAAAGACCTGGGTTTGATGCCCCACATGGGTACAACGTGTGAAGCCCATTCCTTGTGTCCCCCACTATAATATTGCTGGAATATTGCTAAAAGTGGCATAAAACCAAACTCGCCCACTCACTCACTCATGTGCATGGCAATGAGTTCTGTTGACCACATGGTTTTGTCTCACCTTTCATAAACGTTTCCTTCTGTTCAGTGTTTTGGAAGTGATGGGAAGCTGGTTCTACACTACTGTCGGACCCAGGCTTGGGGATGAGGGAGCATGATGCCCCTTGGAATGGTCACTGCCGCTGGAAGGTGCGTGTCCACCCTGTGAAGATGATCTCCAGGATTCAGAAGAATGGAAGTCGAATGTGTTGTGTGCCAGTGTGTTGTTTTTGCATATTATGACTCACTTTTATGTTTGAATGGCTAAAATATGAATAAATTATGTGAAATCTTACCGTTTCTAAGTGATTTTGCTTGTTAAATGAACAAGTTCCAATGATGGGATGGGCATAAACACGTCTTATCCAAGCATTACTGCACTTCTTATAGTTTTGTTTCTGTAGCTTTCAACGCTTACGTCATTCAGGTTGAAATATTTATGACACTCAATAATATACTCATAAATGTAATCAGTATTCGTATCACACATTTATCTTTCAAGTCTATATAATGGCGCTGTTTAAGTGGTGTATTGATGTTGGGATATTTTGTTTAAATTAATGGCAATTTATGTTCTGTCATTCAATATTTGGGGACCTATATGCTTGCCATTTCTCTGAAAGTTAGACCGACATTCTCTGGACAAAAATCTTTGACTATTTGACAGAATACATTTTATTCAATTCTTCATTATATTCTTGTCCCTCAGGTTTCGTTTCATGTACATTTTGTACATTCAGTGCTTCAACGATAGTCTTGTGTTAAAGTGAGTTTAGTTTTAAGCCACACCCAGCAATATTCCACCTATATGGTGGTGGTCTGTAAATAATGGAATCTAGACCAGACAATCCAGTGATGAACAGCATGAGCATTGATCTACGCAATTGGGTTACGATGACATGTGTCAACCAAGTCAGAGAGCCTGATCACCCGATCCCATTTGTCGCCTCTTACGACAAGCATGGGTTACTGAAGACCAAGTCTAACCCGGATCGTCACAGGTCAGTCACTGTCAATCTTAAAGATTAGCATGATGGGGGAGGTGTAATGTCACAGTCAACATAATCTTCTGTGTGTGTTTTATGTGTATGGCTGCTTGTACTAGTGTGATTTTGTAGTGTCAGCCCATTGAGCAGTGATGTTTAAGCTAAGCATACATGTCGATACCCCACCCCACACAGTCTACTGACATCCCAGTTACCATTCCTGTTTCTTTACACCCTGAGTGCCAAGTGTAATCTTTTTATGTCTACTGGTTAATGCTGCCTTGGGATCGAACAACAAACACTACCTCTGTCAGACACACAATCCTCTAGACCACAGAGGGCATCGTTTAGCTGGAAATACATCTTTTAGATGCACACTTATGGCTGTAATTTGAGCCTCCTTCTATATTTGACGTAGATGGCTCCAAGAACTTGGTTGGTTGGTTAACGTGGCACTCAGTTATACTTCAGCTATATGGCGGTGGTCTGTGAATAACTGAGTCTGGACCAGACAATCCAGTGATCAACAGCATCAGTATTGATCTACACAGTTGGTATACGGTGACAGGCTCCCAAAAGTAAAAGCACAGTAAGAAATTCATTAAACTTGCCAGTGAGTAGCCTAAAGAACTTGTGACAAAGATGCTGATAACGAACATGTGACCTGTTGAAATGACAGTTTATTGGACTTAACATGTTAATAAGATCAGTAGATTGTTTTTGAGATGGAAGATTGCAACACATTAGTCTCCATACTTATCAATGTCCCCCATAGCAAAATGTAGTTACACAGATTCTTCAGATTATCTGATACACACCTAAAACAGTTCAACAATCAGTAACTTTTAGTTTTTTACTGAAGATCATGATAAGGTGCCCAGATAAAACTAGTGGTGTTCCGATTAATTCAAATAATCAAAGATTGGTCGCAAAGACTAAACGACCAAGCAATCGATCATGTTTTCTCACAATCGAACACATACAATTTTGGAACACTTGTTTGCATTAACATTTTTCACAGGGTTGGTTTTGTCTGTTACATTTCATAAGCACTACAAGCTCGTTTCAAGTCATGATTGAATTTATCTTCAAGACTCGAGGAAATTTATGTTCGTAACATACTAGTCATCCTTTAAAGTGTGAAATTGGTAATGCATTTGTTGCAATTTGCAAACACAAGCCGAAAGAACATGTTTTATCTATATTTTTTGTGCATTAACAAACATAACATTATTAACAAGGAGAATTTGATCAATGACCCTAACCAATTATTTTCGATGATTGATCGGTTGTAATTAACCAATCATCAATTCTGAGATTTTAACCAATTCCCAACACTTGATAACACAGACTCATTGTTTGAGCAACAGTTTGCTGACTTGTTTGACACATCTCCATGCTGTTGATCCCTGGATTATGTGGTCCACACTGGATTATTTACAAACTGCCGCCATATAGCTGGAATAGTGGTGAGTGCGGCGTGAAACAAACCTACAAAAATGATATATCTTGACCTAAATCAAGCACCAAATAACTGACTGTAGGTGAAATGTGTATTTATTTCAAACAAGAGAGTATTAGTCTGTACAATGTTTGCTGATTGCAAAATCAACATGGCAGATGATATATACTAAAGTTCTAACATGTTTACACAGAAAGTTGTCACTTTTATATATACAATATGTGTTGCTAACTTAGTCTGTATCTAGTTGGACGGACATGTAGTGTTTTTATATACACAGAAACAAAATACAGGTGGAAGTTCAATCAGACACATCACAAGTAGTTGCACTAAAATCACCTTTTAACAAATAGTATAAATAAACATGTTTTCATGTTGTAAATATACAGATATAAAACATTTGGAGATAACATCTCCTAAACATAAAGAAGTCATCCTATTTCTGTCTAAGTCTTTAAGGAAACAAAATAAATGATATGTTGAAAGTTTTTTTTATGGACTCTATTATTCCAAAATCAACAAAAGTAAGATCAAGCACATGCAAACAAATCGAAAGATCTTTGTTTCTTCTGTTTTGCAACTGTTGCTCTTTAAACAGATAGGCAAGTAAACTTGTCTACATCAACTGGTACTTGGAATGTTTATATTTTGTAGCCAAAAAGGGTTTTTGACTTACTGGAAACTACAGGACCTTCAAATGGTTTGTACATGAATCATGAAAATCTACTAATTTCTTGTTCTGTTTTGCAATTTTCTGACTTAGCTAAAGTTACAAATCTTTAAAAAGTGAATTCCACTAGGTAAAATGTTATCATAATAGGTGGACATAGATGATTTGATATTTGCGCTGAAAAAAAATGGCAAAAGAATTTGTGACAAATTGTCAAGTTAATGATGAGCACTCCATTTGTTCCAAGTTAACGGTGATCAGGGAATTTCCATATTAGAATGGCCCCATCTGTTCCCACACTGACGAGGTTCCGCTGGTTTGGACAGATGCGAGCTTTGGTGATAGATGCACTGTGTCCAACTCCGATGTGAGTTACCTCCCCTTCATCATACTTCCACAACTGAAACAAAATAAGGATAAATTGGCTACTTCTGACAATAAAGAGTCTTCATTAGGATTCTCATCATATGTGAAACCATTCACCCAACCAAAGCTGATAATGTGTAGAGATGGGCTGTCTTTTGGTTTGGGGGGATTTTTGGCTTTCATGCCTAAATACAAACACTGATACTTGAAGATATTTGCTGACAATGCTCAGAGCCATGAACAGTTTTTTGACCACTGACCTTGATGATTTTCTCCTCTCCTCCAGAGACAAAGTATTTGCCATCAGGGGACATGTCAAGCGTGTAGATGGCTCCTGTCTTGGCTCCATCCAGCTCCCTGGTGCCGGAGCCATCAAGGGTCTCCCAGTAGGCAATCTTGCGGTCAGTCCCACTTGTCACGATGTGATGACCACCCAGACCATAGGACACACACTGGAACAATGTGTTGGCAAACACAATCTGTTTCCTGGCTTGATTTCTGAAAACATTTTCGCATTAACTTTTTAATTTTATCCCGTAATGTGAATTAGGTACTGATCATTTATCATAGGTGTTGATGGGTCAGGGGAAGTCATCCAAGCATTTGGGGAGGGTGATTACTTTTTGTCCATTAGTGCGTCAAGATTTTCTGAACATCCCTGGAATCAACCCCAAGCTTTTGTTGTGAGAAGTGAATTCTTTAACCTCTAGGTTACCACTACACTTGCCTTATCACTGACAAGAATTCAGAGTCTAAACATTTTACCTGACACCATATCAGTCAAATAGTATATGAAGTGTGTCATGACATGTCAACTTGATCTGGGAGGAAGGAAAACATTACCAATCCTGACCAGCAGATTCTGGCAGCTAAAGGATGAAATTCTCCACTAAAAGAAAATTAAGTTTGATTAACCAAAACTCACACAAGGTCCCAGATAATGCATGTTCCATCTGTACTGGCCGAAGCACATTCCTTGTCATTGTTTCGGATCTTGATGGCAGACACCAGACCTTTGTGCTCCTTCATTGTGGCATCAAGAGCCCCTCGGGACGATGTCTTTCCTCGAGAGTCATAACTCTCCTCCACTCTCCAGATCCTCACTTGACCTTCACCCCCACCACTCACAATCTTCCTTCCATCAGATGTACAGGCTATAGCTGTGACACCTTTGTTGTGAGCGTCAGGGATACTAAACTTGTCAGTGATGTCTTTAGGGCCAAAACCATACACTCGTATTTTCCCATCTGCCCAGGCTGTGAACAAGATATATACCATACATGAATTATGTAGGAATTGAGACAGTTCTGGAGACGTGAAATGAGGTGCTATAAAATGTGCATCAGTAGACTTCAGCAATCACTTACCACTGATGATAGATTTGCCATCCCTTGTGATGTCAAGAGCATTGCACATCATGTTGGAGACAACATGACGTCTGATTTCCTTCCCAGTCTCACGGTGCCAGATTCTGATCTCCTCATCCTGGCAAGTCACAATCAGCTCGGAAGATCCGCTGAAAACACAGCAGACAACATGTACAATGATAGCCTCACAGATCATAGATATTTACTCAAATAGAGAGGGCAGTTTAACCTCTTAATGGCACAATGTCACACATTTCAACAATATTTTGGCCTATATTATATATATATTGGGGTATATACACTGACTTTAGCTTCCTATTGATGCAATAAAAGCCTTATTATCCCTTACGACTTGCCTGAAATCGATAATTGAAACTTTGAGGCAAACAGCTGCCAAATAGAGAGCACTTGCCATGTATGGAATGTAAACTATTGCTCCATACATTAAAAACTGTCGCATGCGGTGTTGTCGATGTTTGCCGAACTGGTCTCAATCACATGTTGTATCATAGGATAATTGTTAAGAGCGCTCCAAGGGACATAACTCTATGGGGTTCGCTTGAAATAATGTTTAGCCGGGAGATGGCAAGAGAGTCCATTTAATGCAACGTTGCATTATTCATTCAAACTTTTTAACTTAATGTTGTAATCTAAATACATAATTTGGGGGGAATATATTATATGGTAGCTTCCCTGAGGGCTGATAGTTAATATAATTGAGAGAAATGCATTAAGTATTTTTAAAGAAATGTGATGTGACATTGTGCCTTTAAGTAAGCATTACATGAATTGTGGCACTTACTGTGGGAAGATGACATCATTGACAGGCTTGGAGTGGCATGTCTTCTTGAGGACACAACTGAACTCAGGATAGTTGAACTTGTAGATGTTTGAACTGCTACTTCCAACAAAAAACTGGAACATAATCAAGAAACTACACAAGAGTGTGCCATGTTACCCTGTATCCATATCCATATACTGATCAGGCTTAAGATTCATCTACTCATATACCTAACTATGTGATCATTTCGCTTATGTAATAATATGCATGCAAATGATTGTTACTTCTTGTACAAGTCTGGACAGGTTTCAATTTGTTAGCCGGCAGAGATACCATGCTAGCCAGATGAACAAGGATATTCCACTCAGATACAGTGTACTGACAAGCCAACCACGTCTTGCTTTAGCTACTTAATACTGAGCATCTGGCAGGGCAACAAGTACATCTGTTGACAAAGTTTTGCGTGACACAGCCAGACATCGCCTCACCAACCTTCCACTCTATCCACTAGACCTTGGTTCAATGACCAGTGAGTGAATGACTAAGGGTACATGCCTTTCAGTTCTCTGCATGACAGCCTGATGTGAAGGACTTTAGAGAAACTCACAAGCACACATCCAGAATAAGCCATTACTAGACCTCTATACACAGATCCTGTTATGACTACGGGATGGAACTCTGCATTGTGAAATGTGGCAGTTTGGTCACCACCATGTGAGCTCAAACGTGTTACTGACCACTTTGCATCAATGTGCCCACTACTAACTATTAAAGTGTAACCACCAACACAGTACCTGATGTCCAGATCCTCTCAGCGCTATGGAAGTTAAGGCGATGGATTTGTTCGTCACCATGTTATCTTTCCAGGGACTGTAGAAGCAAACATTATTTGACATAATTACGAGGATGCACAAAGTACAATGTTTTTCAAGCAAATCCTATCTTACTGTCAATTCCACAAAGACATCATTGGCAAAAATGAGGCAATGCATATCAAATTCCACCAAGTTTCCTAGTCTGCAAGTTCAAGGACTTTAAACTTCAGAATCAATTATGCCTAGTTAACATGTCACTGTTTTGGAAAATATATTGGCACTACGATATAATTGTAGTAAACTCCATTTCAAGATCTTACAATCATATTTATCAAATAATGGGACTGTCATGTTTGCATACTTGACACCGAGCTTGAGAGCTGCCTTGATCTTGTTCCCATCCATGGTGACCTTAATCTTGCACTGAGCCAGAGTGCCATCTCCGGATCCAACCAGGAAATCAAAGTTTTCGACCCCATCATCAACTTTGACAAAGGAAAGGGCAGTGACACCCAGGCTGAACTTGTTTTTCTCTGGCACAAGGAACTGCAGACGGACGGTGTTCATGTTGATGGCGAGGATGTCGCCAGTTGTCGTGCCGCAGAAGAAGAAGTTCATGTTGCCCTTGTTTATCATCTAATGAGGAAGTCAGAAATATGTGTCAAAATCGATATCCACATTGTATGTGAGAAATGTAATCATGATGAGATTCCAGAATTAACAAAGTTCTAAATTTGTGCATGAAGGTTGATTAGGAAGGGAGGATGACACTAATTTATCCTATCTCAAGACTTGCACCCCTCTCTCTCTCGCTTTGACTTTTAGTGGAACGACTGTAAACTTTTTTCCATAGCCTCCTTGTCCATTCGCCTGTGCACTCCATGCTRCTCTCCTTAATTAGCATCCTAGTWCCTAAAGAAGCTTGCAGCATGCTCCACTAATTGTCCACGTGACTACCTTGAATGATCATTCTCTTTCTTGTCGCACAACTGTGTGGACGTGCTGTATATTAGGGACATTATTCACCCTAACATCATGGGGGAAACAGATTATCAGTCAAGGAAAAGGAAAGTTTGTGCTCAATGCAAGACGAATTATTCGTCCCTTGACCCT
>VKKT01003545.1:96210-106437 GCA_008038995.1 Haliotis laevigata | reverse complement strand
GCTCTTTTTTGCGACGTCACAGGGCGGTCATCGCATGACCGCCTCCGTGACGTCATGGTGGTTTGTGGACCAGCGCTTTCCCGAGGGCACATTACGTCACCTCGGAAAAGCGCTGGCCCAATACTACTAGATGCCAGTAACTGTTCTTGAGATTTTCGACTATTAAATACCACTTAACAACAAGTTCTATTTCAGTCACGTCCAAAACTTGTAGACCAAGTATGTGGTTGGGAAACTACATGGGTTCAAGGTGGTAAGATGTGAATCTTATAATTTGTGACAGAACCTTTATGTAACACGCAATTGGGTTGCACTTTGGTCTTATTGTCCGGCACATACATACGAGACTTACGAAGACAAACAACAATAGTCTATCCTTGGACCGTGTTCTGGTATCCTTTGTGATGCATCGGAAGAGTGTCTGGTATCACGACAAGTTCCAGTCTGTCACGAAGTAACTACCTATTCCGGAACATCGACGACAGGTAAGAATATGAAACTGTTTCATTTAACGGCACAAGTTTATGACATAAAAAGATGTATATCATACCCTAATGAATGACATAACTATTGAGATTCGGAAGTGAGATACATTTTCTGTGAGAGTGTGGTTTGATCTGAAAGATAAATATCAGTGAAATTATACCGGTAATATAATCAGATGACGCCGAATAGTGTTGTTACCATTATCAAAGTTTCAGTTATTCTGAAAATATCAAGTATTTTGATAATCAGAGGAATGAACATGCTAAAACAGGTTATATAGTTTGGTTCGCATAGCAGTGGAGAACATTGTATCACTATGCACGATATATATATAAGATTTCCACAAGATTTTTGCTCTAGTTTTGATACATTTATTTCTTAAAAGTGAAATCGCACTGTGAATATGATAAATAAGAAGAAGATATTTCATGTGTCTTGTGAACTAATATGTGTCTGCCATCAAGTGACGTGAACAAACGTCATATTTGTTTACCCGTCTATTTCACTATAAAATGAACTATTATATTTATTATATGCGTCTAATTTTCATCAGAAATATTTAAACATTGTTAATCCGAGGAAATTCGAAAAAACGGAAGTCAAATTAATCGGTATAATGCTGATTAACAAAAACTCGAATGGTATTTTCGATGTAAAACAGCCCACTGTGATGAATCCTCTCTATATAAATTGATGGATGGAAGGGTCTCCATTATCGGTATTGACTGTCGAAACTTTATTTCGAATTATAGTTAACTGAAGTCTTGTATAGCCAACTCAACTAGACTTCCCAAGTGTCCAAATCCACCTCCATTACAAAACGCCAACATCAGTGACGGCTTGCATGTAGTTGGAAGTGTTCGGACATACACATGTCTCCAGGGTTACCTGGACCTTTCATCTCATAGTGTGACGGACAACACAACATGCCTCCAGAATCTAACTTGGAGCCACGTCGATCTTCAGTGCACAGGTACATTKAGCTTGGAATCTAGATGTGTCACTCAAACCCATGTTTACGTTTGTTTGTTGTTGAACGCCGCACTCGAGCAACATAACAATATTTCGGGTATATGGTAACCCTCTGTAAATAATCGAACCTGAACTAGACAATCCAGTGATTGACAACATGAGGATGGTTATACGCAGTTGGGATAGGAAAAGACGTGTCAACCAAATGATCGCGTCTGACCAACCGTTAGTCGCCTCTTACAATAAGCATGGGTTGCTAAAGACCAATTCCAATCCCGATCTTCACGGGTGTCATGTTAACGTGTTTATCTTTGGACTTGATAGTAAATATAGCAACACATTGTTTTCCGCATCACAAGACACCAGGAGAGTCTGTTTTCGACCACACCATGTGCACGTGTATATGAATTACAATCCAAAAGTGATGACAACAGGTGAGAAGGTGAGCGTATCCCGTCCCACCAATCGTAATTACCTTCAAAAGCTAGTCATTTGCTAGTCATATCTTGATGAAGTTATCGTTAACTCACCCACTTTGTCCTTTATTGACACGAAAGTTTTGTCAGTGATATTTGGAAATGTATGGAGATCTGTTAGTTCTACAGTCTAAATCTACATATATGATACTTTCATCTCTATATATGCCATCCATACAATACCATGACAATATCAATCCCATAAAGCAGCTTGGCGTCACTCGCTCTCCTCGACGTCGAAAAACTCGAATCCTGGCCTCGTTTCTCTCCCAGTTACGTTGCTGCCACTGAGGTATAGTTCGTGGCCACTGCAGTCTTCGTTGACGGTGAAGACGGGCCAATGCAGTATTCCAGCCATTTCGTGACTAAATCAAGTTATAGATAAATAATAATTAAAAATAGTTTATGAAATGTTGTCAGTGTTAGGTCAACTTGTAGCCGCACTAATTGCCAAGGAGGAGAAGAGAGAAGGTTTCTAGCTCAATGCCAGCAGCAGAAAGGAGAGGTTTAACTCTTAGTCCTAGAGGCGGAATAAGAGATGCCTTCTTGTTGTACAGATCCCCAGAAAGAGGATTAAAAAGACAGTTAAATGCAGGGTTAGACTCATTAGAATACAGTTTTGTCATATACTGTAAAGATAATTTATACTGGGTTGGTTAAGGGATGGCTCATTGGCCTCGGTGTAGAGATTGTCAACAGGAGAGGTTCTGAANAGCTTGGAATCTAGATGTGTCACTCAAACCCATGTTTACGTTTGTTTGTTGTTGAACGCCGCACTCGAGCAACATAACAATATTTCGGGTATATGGTAACCCTCTGTAAATAATCGAACCTGAACTAGACAATCCAGTGATTGACAACATGAGGATGGTTATACGCAGTTGGGATAGGAAAAGACGTGTCAACCAAATGATCGCGTCTGACCAACCGTTAGTCGCCTCTTACAATAAGCATGGGTTGCTAAAGACCAATTCCAATCCCGATCTTCACGGGTGTCATGTTAACGTGTTTATCTTTGGACTTGATAGTAAATATAGCAACACATTGTTTTCCGCATCACAAGACACCAGGAGAGTCTGTTTTCGACCACACCATGTGCACGTGTATATGAATTACAATCCAAAAGTGATGACAACAGGTGAGAAGGTGAGCGTATCCCGTCCCACCAATCGTAATTACCTTCAAAAGCTAGTCATTTGCTAGTCATATCTTGATGAAGTTATCGTTAACTCACCCACTTTGTCCTTTATTGACACGAAAGTTTTGTCAGTGATATTTGGAAATGTATGGAGATCTGTTAGTTCTACAGTCTAAATCTACATATATGATACTTTCATCTCTATATATGCCATCCATACAATACCATGACAATATCAATCCCATAAAGCAGCTTGGCGTCACTCGCTCTCCTCGACGTCGAAAAACTCGAATCCTGGCCTCGTTTCTCTCCCAGTTACGTTGCTGCCACTGAGGTATAGTTCGTGGCCACTGCAGTCTTCGTTGACGGTGAAGACGGGCCAATGCAGTATTCCAGCCATTTCGTGACTAAATCAAGTTATAGATAAATAATAATTAAAAATAGTTTATGAAATGTTGTCAGTGTTAGGTCAACTTGTAGCCGCACTAATTGCCAAGGAGGAGAAGAGAGAAGGTTTCTAGCTCAATGCCAGCAGCAGAAAGGAGAGGTTTAACTCTTAGTCCTAGAGGCGGAATAAGAGATGCCTTCTTGTTGTACAGATCCCCAGAAAGAGGATTAAAAAGACAGTTAAATGCAGGGTTAGACTCATTAGAATACAGTTTTGTCATATACTGTAAAGATAATTTATACTGGGTTGGTTAAGGGATGGCTCATTGGCCTCGGTGTAGAGATTGTCAACAGGAGAGGTTCTGAAGGACCCAAGACAAAGTCTTAGACCTTGGTGGTGGACAGAATCAAATAGTTTTACGTTGCTTTAGCAGGCTTTACCATATACGATGGAGCCGTAATCTAGTTTCGAACGGATGAGTGGTCTGTAAAAGCGCTCGAGGGTAGTTTGGTCCCCTCCCCACTTTGAATTAGAAACGACTTCCAACAAGTGCCTTTAGGCATTTATTTTTTAAGCATTTAATATGTTGTAAGAAAGTCAAATGAGAATAAAAAATAAGTCCCAAGAATCTTGCCTCCTTTACAACCTTGATGGGTGAGCCATTTAAAAATAGTTCAGGGTCCTTATGCGGCGTATAGTTTCTACAGACATGTATACAATTTGATTTTTGATTTAGAAAATTTAAGGCCGTTTTCAATTGACCACTTGTGAATTTTATTGATTCATAGTTGTAACAGCCTCTCGATTGCATGCATATTTTTACCACGACAAGAAAGTCTAATATCATCCACGAAAAGTGATCCATCTACTGAATCAGTTAAAACCTGTTTATTTTTATAAAATATAATCTTACAGACAAAATGCTGCCTTGTGGAACACACTGATCCTGACCGTAATGTTCAGACAGGGTAGAACCCAATCGGACTTGAAATTGCCTGTCTGTTAAAAATTATGAGATAAAATCAGGTAAACGACCTCTCAAACCGAAATCATGTAGATCCTTCAAAATACCCTTATTCCAAGTCTCTTATTGAGACCTCGTGTTGTTTATATACTATGGCATTTTTTACAAAGGATTCCAATCGTACAAAATGATAAATGGTACTTCGATACTTCCAGAAACCATATTGTATATTTGTTAGTAAGTTATTTGTTTTCAGATACCAAATTAATCTATTGTTTACCATTCGTTCCATGGTTTTACAGACACAACTCGTTACAAAGATCAGTCTGTAATTAGACGAATCATTATCATCCCGGCCAGGTTTTGGAATAGGGACTACAATGGCATTACGCCACGAAATTGGGAAATTCCCTGTAGTCCATATTGTATAAAAATATTTAGAAGTGTTTCTACACATGATTCGGGTAAATACTTCAAAAGCCGATAGCGTATATTATCAGCTCCTGTTGCTGTATCATGAGCTTGCTCAAGGCGGTATGTAGTTCATGTAGTGAAAACAATTCGTTATAGCCTTCCCCATTGTCTGAGTAAATTTACTTCTTTTCTTCTCCTGTTGTTTCTGATGTTTCTGAAACTCAGGGACAAAATTGGACGAAGACGAATGCTTGGCAAGAGTTTCACCAAGTTTGTTGGCAATGTCGGTTTTATCAGTTAATAATTTGTCACCATCCTTCAGGTGGTGAACAGTAAATTTGGAACCTTTGCCTTTTATTCTTTTGTATCATGTTCCACACCTTTGAAATCGGTGTGCGGGAATTTATCTTAGAAACATAAACTCTCCAAGAATGATGCCTATTCTGTTTAAATGCGCGTCAAGCCTTGGCATTTAAAATTTATTTACATTATGTACTGTATGATGTCTCAGAAAATACTTTTCGACATCATGTTTTAAGTGTTCAACACACTTATGGTCTCATATAATGACCAATCAGCCATGGCGAAGTTCTTTCTTTACGAAGGTGGCTCATCACCAGAGTTAATCGTTCCGGCAAGTGATAAATCGAAGAATATGTTCCCGTAGCTGCATGCAAATACGTGGCTGAATCATCATTGGATATACAAAGTTGGATGGACAGCTGTGTGGTTATGGGGATCATGTGGTGTTTAGGCGAATGTATTCCGCTTGGGTTCAAACCTGTACACAGGTTTTATACATTTACTTTAAAAGTGATAACTTTCTTGTCCCAGGAGCTTGACGTAGATGAAAGTATCATCTTCTTTTATGAAAGTTTTTCTTCATAAATGAAACTATTACGTTGATGCAAAACACTATGGCACGGACTATTGTCGATTGCTCGGGGAAATAAGGTTACCAAGTCGATAGTTTGACACAAGATGTTACGTTCTCCAAAGTAGATTATAATAACTTGCATACGCATATCCTTAATGATCATCTACCAAGATATAAGTATCATCTACTTTAAATACGTACGTAAATGCAAGTATAATGAGTGTAAAAGTACATTGTACGTAGATGACTGTGGCTGTAATATGCTTGCATGGGAATGTCCTCCACCATTAACATTTTGGCTTGTGCCCAGTATATTTGCTTTTCCAAGGCAATACCGAAACGTCAAATCTACGTGGCTAGCGTTCTTTGCTGGAGCGAATCTGGACCAATTTCTTTATGATACTACGTTATGCATATCAGGGGAGGCTTAATGAGTTTACCCGTGAAGATCTGACTTAACATTGATCTTAAGCAGCCCATGCTTGTTGTAAGAGACGACTAACAGGATCGGGTGGTCAGGNGAGGGTAGTTTGGTCCCCTCCCCACTTTGAATTAGAAACGACTTCCAACAAGTGCCTTTAGGCATTTATTTTTTAAGCATTTAATATGTTGTAAGAAAGTCAAATGAGAATAAAAAATAAGTCCCAAGAATCTTGCCTCCTTTACAACCTTGATGGGTGAGCCATTTAAAAATAGTTCAGGGTCCTTATGCGGCGTATAGTTTCTACAGACATGTATACAATTTGATTTTTGATTTAGAAAATTTAAGGCCGTTTTCAATTGACCACTTGTGAATTTTATTGATTCATAGTTGTAACAGCCTCTCGATTGCATGCATATTTTTACCACGACAAGAAAGTCTAATATCATCCACGAAAAGTGATCCATCTACTGAATCAGTTAAAACCTGTTTATTTTTATAAAATATAATCTTACAGACAAAATGCTGCCTTGTGGAACACACTGATCCTGACCGTAATGTTCAGACAGGGTAGAACCCAATCGGACTTGAAATTGCCTGTCTGTTAAAAATTATGAGATAAAATCAGGTAAACGACCTCTCAAACCGAAATCATGTAGATCCTTCAAAATACCCTTATTCCAAGTCTCTTATTGAGACCTCGTGTTGTTTATATACTATGGCATTTTTTACAAAGGATTCCAATCGTACAAAATGATAAATGGTACTTCGATACTTCCAGAAACCATATTGTATATTTGTTAGTAAGTTATTTGTTTTCAGATACCAAATTAATCTATTGTTTACCATTCGTTCCATGGTTTTACAGACACAACTCGTTACAAAGATCAGTCTGTAATTAGACGAATCATTATCATCCCGGCCAGGTTTTGGAATAGGGACTACAATGGCATTACGCCACGAAATTGGGAAATTCCCTGTAGTCCATATTGTATAAAAATATTTAGAAGTGTTTCTACACATGATTCGGGTAAATACTTCAAAAGCCGATAGCGTATATTATCAGCTCCTGTTGCTGTATCATGAGCTTGCTCAAGGCGGTATGTAGTTCATGTAGTGAAAACAATTCGTTATAGCCTTCCCCATTGTCTGAGTAAATTTACTTCTTTTCTTCTCCTGTTGTTTCTGATGTTTCTGAAACTCAGGGACAAAATTGGACGAAGACGAATGCTTGGCAAGAGTTTCACCAAGTTTGTTGGCAATGTCGGTTTTATCAGTTAATAATTTGTCACCATCCTTCAGGTGGTGAACAGTAAATTTGGAACCTTTGCCTTTTATTCTTTTGTATCATGTTCCACACCTTTGAAATCGGTGTGCGGGAATTTATCTTAGAAACATAAACTCTCCAAGAATGATGCCTATTCTGTTTAAATGCGCGTCAAGCCTTGGCATTTAAAATTTATTTACATTATGTACTGTATGATGTCTCAGAAAATACTTTTCGACATCATGTTTTAAGTGTTCAACACACTTATGGTCTCATATAATGACCAATCAGCCATGGCGAAGTTCTTTCTTTACGAAGGTGGCTCATCACCAGAGTTAATCGTTCCGGCAAGTGATAAATCGAAGAATATGTTCCCGTAGCTGCATGCAAATACGTGGCTGAATCATCATTGGATATACAAAGTTGGATGGACAGCTGTGTGGTTATGGGGATCATGTGGTGTTTAGGCGAATGTATTCCGCTTGGGTTCAAACCTGTACACAGGTTTTATACATTTACTTTAAAAGTGATAACTTTCTTGTCCCAGGAGCTTGACGTAGATGAAAGTATCATCTTCTTTTATGAAAGTTTTTCTTCATAAATGAAACTATTACGTTGATGCAAAACACTATGGCACGGACTATTGTCGATTGCTCGGGGAAATAAGGTTACCAAGTCGATAGTTTGACACAAGATGTTACGTTCTCCAAAGTAGATTATAATAACTTGCATACGCATATCCTTAATGATCATCTACCAAGATATAAGTATCATCTACTTTAAATACGTACGTAAATGCAAGTATAATGAGTGTAAAAGTACATTGTACGTAGATGACTGTGGCTGTAATATGCTTGCATGGGAATGTCCTCCACCATTAACATTTTGGCTTGTGCCCAGTATATTTGCTTTTCCAAGGCAATACCGAAACGTCAAATCTACGTGGCTAGCGTTCTTTGCTGGAGCGAATCTGGACCAATTTCTTTATGATACTACGTTATGCATATCAGGGGAGGCTTAATGAGTTTACCCGTGAAGATCTGACTTAACATTGATCTTAAGCAGCCCATGCTTGTTGTAAGAGACGACTAACAGGATCGGGTGGTCAGGATCGCTGACTTGGTTGACACATGTCATCGTATCTGGATAAGACAGGCCTTTAATTGACATCATGAGCATCGCTCTACAGAATTGGGAAATAACGATTTGTATCATCCAGTAAGACAGCATGACCACTTAGACAAGCAGGGTCTCTGAAGACGGATCCTTCACAGTATATATCTAAACAGAACAACTATTTTGTGTAATATTGACATATTAATTTCAAATTTTAATTGAGTTTACAGGACCCTGGATCCGGAAAAACACGCCTTCTTCACCCTGGCTTGAATATGTCCAGCTGACAACAGAGGAACTAAAGAGTACTTACGTCAACACTAGCTTCATATTCCTGGTGAAAACCTGTCACGATGCCAATTTCAACTTTGACAGATACCAAGCAAAATCAAGAAATATTTTAGATAGAATAGTTATTGGGGGGAATGACAATTCCATCACCCACATTGCGGGAAAACACTGTTCAGGCATCTATTCGAAGGACATTTTGTCGTGCACTGAGTATAGACCTTTCTGGATCAAAGTTAATGGCAGTACTATTTCCGTCGGAAAAGGATTTAGGGTTGGCTATAGACAGCTGGTTAGTTGCACTGGTCTAGATCTTAATGTAACCGATTGGAGCATATCGACTTACTTGGACAATGCTGGATCATGGTTCTTCAAAATACGTTCAGATGTTTAAATGTAGATCACAGTATTATTTAACAATCTGTGGGCGAGAAACCCATGTGAGTTAACTATATAGTATCAAAAATATGCGTGAGACCGAATTCCAGATCTGTGATTAGCTACTCCATGGTGATGGCATAAGGTCAGATTTTCACGGACTACTTTAGTAATTGAATTTATGATTAGTGCTTCGGTCGATTCCAACGGCGCCTGTGTCGTAATGGTATGGTGTCAGTGTGTTAATAAATGGTCTTGGGTCTTTACACGTGTTACTTATCACAATCGCCTTGATAATTCACAGATATATCAGAAAGGGGGGCTGGGAAGCTTAAGTCCCATAAATAAGCCTCTAGGCCGCATGTGATGCAGAACCCCCATTGTACTACTACTGTTTGTGTGGATATGCAACACTAGCTATGAGCAGCAAGAAGTAGGTTGAATGGCGTCACAAATGACCGTTGTGTTATAAATTATGGAGCCAATGACACTGTGAGAATGGCCAATGCTCCTGCATACGGCCTCACGTCTAGAATGGTATTCCTGTGAAACACGAATGTTATTGTGCCCCCGCTGTAGGACATGGATTATTAGCTCTTCCAGCTGTGTCGGTCCCATCCCAAATCATGACTGAAACCTCTTCATATTCGACAAGGTTGGGATCATGAAATCGCCCTGATGTCTACACAGTATCTCGAATCTCCAGGCACAAATAAGTTTATTTGTTGCCATACACAGTAGTAAAGCCGACGGGACGGGCAAAAATTCTGTCACGATTCAGTCGTACAACCAGACTCAAGGCTTCAGATACCCCCTGCACACCGTGCAAATGACTGCTTTGTTCCAGTCAATTTATGAAGAATCTGGGGTCCTGTAGGCGTTACTAAATCCTAGGGTACCCTTACACTCTATATTTGTTGGACGAGTGTATATATGATCAAAACATTGTGGTTAGCAAACATTGCATAGAAAAGACAATTACTGATATATGTAAATTGACGTTTTGAGCTCGTTTGGCCAAGATACATTTCAAGGTGTTTAA
>VKKT01003544.1:39654-51117 GCA_008038995.1 Haliotis laevigata | reverse complement strand
ATGTGTTATATGGTGATGAGAGGAGTTTACATATGGGAATATACAATAGTGGCAAGGTATGTGTTATATGGTGATGAGAGGAGTTTACATATGGGAATATACAATAGTGGCAAGGTATGTATAATGTGGTATGAGTGGAGCTTTCGTACGCGTTTCGCATGAATTTTGATGAATACATTATGTTCAGGTCAGAGTAGAACAATCTTTTTATTATACCGTTATTCCTGAGTTTGTAGTCATGAACTTTCTTACTGAATCTAGTATTTGACAACGAGTAAAATCAGTCAATACTCAGTGCCATCAGGAGTATCTGCAACCTCCGTTGACAGTATGGTTTCCCTTATTTTCCTGAATGTGTTTTATTTATAGAACAGTGGAAGGTTATGCTCACAATCACATAAAGGACACAACCATTACGGAAAGTGACCATGCATATAATAATGGCGTCAGATACTGAAATAAGGAGAGTGACATCACTCCCGCCAGTGGCCGGTGTCCCCGCCTGCTACGGTGGAGTGTGTCGTCGGAATGAACGCACATGCACGTGCCAAACATGCAGACGACCCGGGATTAACCGCTCGGCACAAGTAGAAAATGGATATTTCTACATCTGTTATTGTATTTTAACTGCCCGTAGAATCAATAATATTAATTGGAAACTTGCTTGAGTCTTGTATTGTTTTCAATAAACAGTGAAGCTTCCCAGTGTTTGTTAAATTGTTATACAGGACTGCAGTGTTTCATGCCAGGAACTACATACAACGTAAAGGTTGGTAACATGGGTGAGTGAGTGAGTAGGTGAGTGAGTTTAGTTTTGCGCCGTACTCAGCAATATTCCATCTATATGACGGGGGTCTGTAAATAATCGAGTGTGGACCAGACAATCCAGTGATCAACAGCATGCGCATATATCTACGCAATCGGGATACGATGACGACAGCATACAAGCTCGCACAGTGGCAAGTACTTTTATATCAAGGCGCATGTACACAGTTGAGCTTCCAGTCTTAGATTCAGGGATGCTCTGTCTATATGATATATGGGAACAACAGTGATGGCAAGTATGGATGCATACGTATGTAAGTTTTCACTGGCTTGAGTATAGTGTCTATTATGTGGACATCTGCGAGGTGCTGGCGTCCAGTGCTAAAATAAAAGATAAAATATTCCGTGTTTATTTAATTACTGATAATCGTTTAAAGCTTTTAAAATATTTTCTTTTAAATACAAACTCTGCCTGCCAGTGAACGCTCGAATTTGTGAGCTGACACGGGTCTATCGCACCTGACGATACAATGAACTATCTCCAATGGCAGTTAGAAACAAAAGCTTGATTGGTAAGTGTGCCATTTTCTTTCTGTTTTAAACATGCGTCTTAAAAAATTAATCTTTAATCCTAGGCGTCTTTCATTTAACACTCATTGACACTAAAAGTACTAATCTCTCTATTAATCCCCTTCCCGGAGGCGAGAGCCGAGGCTAGCTGATGGCTGCTTCAATACCTGTAGATCGGAACAACGGGCTGACCAATCAGACGCCGCGAGGCCGGCGTATCAGATATGACAATCAGCTAGGGCGGAGCTGTATTTTTCACGTCGGAGCATATAAATTGATGGTTAACCTTGAATGAAATTAGCACCAACGTAACAAATAATCAGTGAAACGGCTTGGGCGTGATACCTGGAAGAAACCTTGTAACACAATCAACAAAGGTAAATTTATATTTGATCGTTATATTTGTACTTCCTGTCAGTCGTATTAAACAAGAGCTAACTTATTGGAATACAATCATTGTATTTGTATATAGGTTATTTCGTGATTCGTGTGTTTCTACGATTAGAAATGCATATTTGATTATTTACAGCTAATAGAATAGAGGAAGTAGGAAAGTGTTCACTTTATTATAATAAGTTATTGTACACGGTTCCAAACTGAGTAATATAATACGTTATGAACAATTTATAGTCACTGAATTCTTGCATTTTAGGACATGTCATATTCACTAAACAAACCAGTTAATATTAGCTTATAGATTTGTAAAAAAATCTAGGACTCATTTCTGAAATTTGAGAAAATCCAATGCATGTCAATATGTAAACGAAACAAACTGCTATATATATGTATATATAAGATGTTTAATAAGACGTTGGAAACTTATATTGCGGATCCTTCGTAAGTAAGAACTTATGATGAAATAGTCCCAATTATATATTATCAGCGCGATGTCCGTACCCTTCTATATGCCCTGCTACAATATGCCCATGTTGGGAGCTGTGTTGTAAACACTATACACATTTACCAACAGTTCACTCATTTCATTATCTAACATCAAAATGATCGATTTTCAGATATTTCTAAGAAGACAAATAATGCAGAGATATACGTTGAACAACTACATTGACCTAAATCCCGTGAAGATGACCTCCCCGACGTGTGAGGACCTGGGTATTCCTACAGAAGCTGAGGACATAGCCTACTCTTTTTGTCGTCGCGGTCTCATCCGCGGTAGTGGACTTCACATCGATGGTATTAGATACGAGTCCATGAAGAGCAACCCTTTTTCTCCAGTGTGTATGATCCCAGTCCCAACACAGTTTACACTAGATTCCGGACTCGAACCTTCATTTATCAGGAAACGGAACGAGCGCGAGAGGGAGAGGGTGCGGTGTGTGAACGATGGGTACGAGCGGCTGAAGGAGCACTTGCCACTGGACAACAAGGAGAGGCGGATCAGCAAGGTGGAGACCCTCCGTGCCGCCATCCAGTACATCAAGCACCTGCAGACATTGCTTGACGACCAGGGGGACACGGTTACCAAGAGGAAAGCCACAGAACCTGACGACAAACCGATCTCAAAGAAGCGGGTGAAGAAGGAGAGACAAAATTGACTTATGTGATACTGAAGTTTGGTACAGGGTGAAGTGTGTCCCTGTGTGGGCGGCATCAAGAAGTGCTAACATGGCAGACATGGTGTATTGTCAACATGTGATGAACGGTGTCCACTGTATCTGGTATGTAACCTGTGAACAGAGTGAGGGTAACCCTTGCAACAAAGCGAGGGCGTGTACACTGCCAACGTCAATCAGGTATCTACCCCTGTGTATAACGAGGTATGACTTTCTTACTGTATTGTTGTCCGTCGTTATTTGTGCAATACGTAGTTTTACAAAATAAAACTGCTTTGTTTCAAATGTCTATAAAGTTTTGTTTTCCTTAAATGAAAATGAACTTCTTAATAGTAACTTCTGACTTTGAAATCCTGACAAATTACGTTTTGCTTTAAATCCATCGCCAGTATTAGACTTGCTAGTCCCAAGGCTATACTCACAACCTCCAAGACCCGCGCTATATCATTCAGAAGCGGGGCGGTGGGGTAGCCTAATGGTTAAAGCGTTGGCTCGTCACGCCGAAGACCCGGGTTCGAATCCCCACATGGGCACAATGTGTGAAGCCCATTTCTGGTGTTCCTCGCCGCGATGTTGCTGGAATATTGCTAAAAGCGGCGTAAAACCAAACTCAGTCAGTCATTCAGAAGCAGTGCGAGTAGTGAAGTGTTTGTCATCCCAGGGACCATATACAATCAGTTACCCTCAGTACTTTCAGAACATTTACCATTTGATTTAAAGGAACACTAATCTGGTTTGAAATGCTTGGCAATCATATATAACTAAAGACTACTGCAGTTCTCTAGAACCTCAGACCACACTCGTGCTGTCTTCTGCTATGTATACTTCTTCCTTGTGTATCTCTGTTTCCAAGCAACACACGGAAATGGAAACGTGAATAAGCCCTGACTTAATATCAGTGAAAGTATGCGTTGTCTCAAACGCTATTATGTTCACAAGCAAGTACTGAAGAACTGAAGTTTCAAAATAATCAAATAGAAATGCTTTACGTATAACCGTGAGGTAATATACATTTGCCATCCGGAAGTATTTTCGATGTTTTCAAAATGAAATGAAATTTGTGAGTAATTCTGGCTTGCCACGCCCTAGTCAAGCGAGATATTCAAAGAGTCAGGTAGTTTATGGTTTCTAAGCGTTTCGTGAGCACATCCTTGTATCCCAATGTAGTATGGAGAAAAGAAATAGAAAACACCTAAATTTGTACTACATATAAGCTATTTCAATTTTGAATTCTAAATATTGTTTATGCCATATCTTAACATTTTGGAAAATAAATACAGAATACCAATATGCCATTTTCGAATTGGATCAAAATACCATCAACAAATGGATTACACCCATATATGACACAAAAGATATCACTGGTTCATTATATTTTGAGAACAGAGAAATATTTGCATACCGTTATATTAACGATACACACATCCCAATATTCCGAATATTTTGTCTTGCTACTATCCATTAAAAAGATGGGATGGTTAAAAAAATTAAGTCCCTTTTGTAAAAATATTCTGCAAACATTTCGATAACATGTTAACGTATATCTTATAATTGTCTGTATTTGTTTTGTTGCTAGTCTGCCTGTCTTCAGAATGCTATCGTAGTCAGCACCTATATTATAAATGTATATATTTTGTTCTTGTAATGCCGTGGACCACGACCTGAAAGTATTAAAGTTCAGTTCGGTTCAGCTGCCCCTATACGTTCTGTGCAGGTGTTGTCAAAGATATCAACACGTTCTACCTATATGATGAATCATTATCTGATGTAATGACGCGCCGCTAGCCGGCCACTGAAAACTATTTCAACGCATTTCGAAGCATTTCAGTGACTATTACGTTTTCAAAACCAACCAAGAGGAGTACATTACCATACCCTCACCTGTCCTCAAGTAGCCAGTGTGAGTGGATCACTGCCGTCCTAACACACACGGAGGTTAGTGGATCTCACCAGATCAGCGGGAGGAATAATGCTGAAATACTCCATCGTGTTATCGGAGAACTTACAGCTTATTATATGAGCATGACAAAACCACAGAATAGCAAAACAACAAGAACAACCCCCATCCCCAAGAACAACGTATTTAGACGTATAACACCTATTTTTACCTATGGATCAGAAGTGTGGGGATTTGAAAAACTTGACCTGATAGAGAATATACATCTAAAATTTCTGAAACTTACATCTGGGCTAAGAAAATCTATGCCACATTTCATGGTTTACGGCGCATTTGGCAGAACTCCAATATATATAAAAATATTCCAACGTATGTTATCCTTTTGGCACAAACTAACATATACTGATACACTTAAACTATACCATGTGTTATATAATGACAGTTTAAATAAATACAATAAAACCTTTAAGTCGGATCCTTGGATTCACTTTATCAAAGGTTTATGAGATAGAATTATCAGATGTACTTGTAAATCCCTCGGTATATACCACGTCTTTTCTAATTTTGAAAGCTGGACAAGTTTTAACAGACCAGTTTATTCAACAGTGGAGGGAAAGAATCAAATCTAGCCCGAAAGGAATGTATTATCAACATTACAAACTATCACTTGCTTTTGAAAAATACCTACTTTCACCGAAATATGTTTCTGTTCCTGTTTCAAAATTTAGAACCTTAAATGTAAACCTGCAAATTGAAACTGGAAGATGGCAAAGCATACCGAGGGATGAAAGATATTGTACACTTTGTAACTTAAATGCAATCGGTGATGAATTACACTATATTCATATCGTGAACAATATATACCCACCACAAAATCTAAATTAGTCTTTGTTCTTTCGCCGACTACTACATATAAAAAATTTTTTTATCAAATTTTATCATACAGTTGCAAAAAATGCTTGCCAAACTTTAATAAGCGTTTGTATTTATCTACCTGTTAATATATGCACTTATTTATGTATAGGAAACTGTACATATGTATAAAGAATTATTTATTGCATTCAGTTGTCTATCTAAGACGCATGCATATGAATTACACATGAATTCTGTAATATGTGCTCTTGTACGTTTTGAGTAATAAAATAGTCAATAGTCAATAGAAGTGATACAGTACATGGGTGGGCCATCTACGCGCGGTTGGACGTGTGTCAGTTCTCTGAAACAACAGATCCAATATGACACTTTCTTGATCTCTGTGCATGTGTGTTTTGTATCAAATTATGATCTCTGTTGACATCAATGTATTCAATTTGTAAGAGAAATTCTACAGAATATTTACTGGTTTGTACTTGGTAAATAACCTGTTTTATCATATTCCGGACCTCCAGACCTTCTATGCCGGCCAGAACTGCGGGCTTCACGTCATCCTGAGACCCTGAGTCCGAGTCTGTAGCTCCGGGTGTCTGAGCTATTTAAATAAATACATGGGTCACGAAATTTGAAAATACATGTTTAAAGTAAACTGATTCTTTGATTACCATTCAGCAATTTGCACAATGTAACAGGTTTGCTGAAGTATACTTGTTCCGACGTAATTTCATAACAAGAGAGATACATTAAAATCAATTTAGCACATCTATTGCAAACACTTTCAAAGATATCGCACAACTACCATACATACATAAACTTTTCTTGCGAATCCTGAATTTACAACAGCCGCTTATTAGTGATTAGTCACAGATACTTGTTACTTAAGTTGGAGTAAAGATTTAATACCAAGGTAATGTGTCAGGTATTTTGAAGACACCGACAGATTCGTGGCATTCTTGATGAAAACAGATGTCCTTCCAGCATAGCTTTACTTGATATAGACGTGTGCCATCTCAGGTATGTTGTGTAAACCATGTATAAGAAACAACTTCAGATGTATGTAACATACGCCTGAACTTGGCTTCCCAATAGGTGTACCAGCTTTATAAGTAACACATAACACTTGCATATATATACTCTTACAATCTTAAGTATATCCAACATATCTGCTCCCCCGAATCTCTGCGCCATATGTAAAAGCTGGTGTAACTTTGCTATACAAAAATTGGTACATGCTGTAGATAATGTACTATTAATATTTTAGGGAACAAATTACACACAGAACAAACACTCATTGACTTAGCTCTATACTGAGGTATACTCCCGTCTTTACACACTGTCCATACAGAATTAACATTTTCTTGGGACTGTGCTAAAGTCCATAGCTGTTATACAATTGCTATATAATGTAGTAACAGAAGAGGACTCACAGAGTGAACAAGACAAGTTTTCTGTACCATGTTAAAGTTGATCATACCAAATCTGTTCATACCAATAATTAGAACGTGTCACAAATTCTGACGAAAATCAATGCAAATAACTCAAATACTGTTGTTCCCAGAAAAAGCCAACACCAAGTAACTAACTACTTTACAGTACTTCACGCCCAATTAATCGTCTGCTGCTTTTAGTAAAATTATAGAACAATGATATGCCTCGGACATGTAATACCTTGACCCCAAATTATTTTTAAGAGAGAGGGGGTTGTTCTTTTATTCATTGTTGTTGTTGTTGTATGCATATATATGTGTAAAGGTTATGTACCACAAGTCCGAAATGAAAGTTTCAAACCTTCAATCAGAATAGTACATGGTAGACCACTCACTGTTTTCAAATGTTAATCATGCTGGTATTTGTAATGTATCTGTCGTCATGCATAATCCCTATGCTTCACACGGTACTTAAGCTTATAATATTTATGATAAGTGATTAGAAGATTACCTGTTCTTGTGTTTTTTTAAATAACCTTTATCATTAGGTTACTTACACTGGCAGTATTTGAATTTTAGCAACAGAAAACCCATCCAATGATGGTGTCAAGATGAGTACAACTCTAATATTGAAATGTGTTTATCTATCACGACAGAAGATTGATAAATTCACCCGCCGACACTTAAGATAAGGAGCCTGAAAATATTATGAATTCTGAATCCGGCATTATATTTCAGCTCTAGTGGACACTCAAAAGCCGGAATTATTGAAAAACCTTTTGGAATCTTGTGCCTGAGATATCAGCTTCTATCCTGAGCGCGTGAATAGGGATTACAAAAACAGTGGGAAATGACACAAATTAGCGTTCTAACGTCTTCTTTTCACCATCTTATTCTCAACGAGGTTAAACAGGGTCCACATTTTATCAGCGACCACTTAAAACGGACACAGCATATTGACCAATGAATTTCAGTAGGACAGCGCGCGTGTGATGCACGTGCATGAATGGCGCAAGTGAACTCCTGGGTCACGGTTCGATTCAAGATGGCGGACTTTGTGAAATTCAAACCACCTGCCTTCTTAGCGGCGAGTGTCGGTATCGCATTTCTCCCTTAAATTGATTTAGAGAGCCTGTGTCAATACTATTAGTGATAAACAGGGCGATTGGCTCATCAGAGCATTGATCAAGTCTTGGTCGTGGTTAATGCTGTACAAACGACAATCTTCACTGTGTCATTTGGAGAGACAGGCGTGTTTGGAATGTACAGCCATTCAATGCATACACTTATAGTAAGATCTGACTAGGCCACATTAGGCAGTCTCAAACCCATCCATTTTATTTCTGGATACAAGTTAAACTGGCTTAAATTCACTGATTCACAATTTTTGTCATGGACGTTGCTGTTTCCATGAACGTTGCTGTTTTAACGCACCAGTAGGCGTATCTCTTAAACTACAAACTAACACGAGAGTACCTTGTAGAGAACATTTTATGTTTAAGAAACTTTTCACGTTACAAGTTTAATATATATATATATATATTGTTTGTCTATTCGTGTAAACGGGGCCTATGGCCTGAGAGCATCACACTGGAAACTACCACCACCACAACAGTATTGACATATACTGTTATATTATATATACATCAACCGATGGTACATATTTCATACATTTCGGTAACACATATTTTCGAAAGTTTACATTTCTTATAAGAACTTAAATATTGTAGCATGTAGATATGCCACCGACCGAGAACCACGAGATAAGCTTAACCAAGAGGACCTACACAGGAATCTGTACAGTCCCGGCCGTCGACCCCGCTGTCGGCATGCATGGTCATCAGTTTCCAATGATTTTCGAATGCAAAAGGAATAAAATAATTTGACCTCTAGTTTTACTAAGTAGTTGGTCCTTAAACTGAATTTTTTTACCCATGTATAGCTGAGCGTGAAGAGGTGCCCGCGACAGTGGAAGATCAACAATAATATTGCTGGGAGATGAAGTGAAGGTAATACTAATAGTATCTATTAGATCGGTATAACGTTAAGATGACCAAACACTGACTCGGCCATTGGACACAGTATTTATGGGTCCATGTCTGCTTTTCAGAAACCACATCTCTTCACATTTACGTAGTATTTGTTAAAAGCGAATATGGAGGCTACGTGTGAAGGCTTTCTCCCTTTCATAAGCTTTACCACCTATTCTTTTCAGGCTAAGAGCAACAGTGAATATGTCGCCATGTTTGGCAAGTCGGAAATATTATTTCTACATAATACTTATGGAAATGTAGGGGACGTGATCCGCCCTGGCGGTGTGTTGCTTGTGGGCAGTCTTAGACACCACCATCCCAATGCGTTAAGCATCATTGTGTGGGCAGTACTGTAGTGTGATTATAGATTACCACCAGTAGGTATTAGGTAATTCACCGACAAGAGTGTATGGTTAACCTGTCCAAATATTGACTTATAGGCACGTGTGTTTACTGTTCACAATTTGCAACTATTATTCTACTGTTATGTGTAGACGTAGGAAGCTTAAGGCTGTACCCATCACACACCGGACAATTAACACAGGGTGACGAATCTTGTAAAAATCTTACTGTATTGCAAAATTCGACGACGGTCATAACCCATAACCAGATTGTGTAACTGCCAATCTTTCGCACAGAAGTCATAGAAACACCCAGGACATTGTATGCAGAGTACGAGTGGTGCATCACTGTCTATAAAACACAGGTGTACTTCATCAGAAATATACTGACGAAGTACTCATTACACGCTTACAATAACGGAACAAAGAAAACAAATTAAGACGTGATGAACTGAGGTCCTACAGGCCATTGTCAAATACTTTGTTTACACTTCAGATAGGTTATGTTTTAACTATGTTCACAAATAAGTGGCCCAACTCTTGTGGCAGTGGATACAGGCCTTATTGCAACCCTTTCATGAAGTGCCCTTGATCCACACTGGCTTCATGGTTTACACACACATCAACTGTGTGAGATAACATTCATGGTTTAATCATCTACTGTATGAGATAACATTCATAGTTTAATCATCCACTGTGGGGGATAACATTCATGGTTTAATCATCCATTGTGTGAGATAACATTCATGGTTTAATCATCCACTGTGGGGGATAACATTCATGATTTAATCATCCACTGTGTGAGATAACATCCATGGTTTAATGATCCACTGTAAGACATAACATTCATGGTTTAATCATCTACTGTGGGGGATAACATCCATGGTTTAATCATCAACTGTGTGAGATAACATCCATGGTTTAATCATCCACTGTATGAGATAACATTCATGGTTTAATCATCCACTGTATGAGATAACATTCACGGTTTAATCATCTACTGTATGAGATAACATTCATGGTTTAACCATCTACTGTATGAGATAACATTCATTGTTTAACCATCTACTGTATGATATAACATCAATGGTTTAATCATCCACTGTATGAGATATCATTCATGGTTTAATCATCTACTGTATGAGATAACATTCATGGTTTCATCATCTACTGTATGAGATAACATCCATGGTTTAATCATCCACTACGGGGGATAACATTCATGGTTTAATGATCCACTGTAGGAGATAACATTCATGGTTTAATCATCCACTGTCTGAGAGAACATTCATGGTTTAGCCATCTACCGTATGAGATAGCATGCATGGTTTAATCATCAACTGCGGGGGATAACATCCATGGTTTAATCATCCACTGCGGGGGATAACATCGATGGTTTAATCATCCATTGTGTGAGATAACATTCATGGTTTAATGATCCACTGTATGAGATAACATTCATGGTTTAATCATCCACTGTATGAGATAACAGTCATGGTTTATCATCCATTGTGTGAGATAACGTCCATGGTTTAATCATCCACTGTGGGGGATAACATTCATGGTTTAATCATCCACTGTATGAGATAACAGTCATGGTTTATCATCCACTGTGTGAGATAACGTCCATGGTTTAATAATCCACTGTGGGGGATAACATTCATGGTTTAATCATCCACTGTATGAGATAACATTCATGGTTTAATCATCCACTGTGGGGGATAACATTCATTGTTTAATGATCCACTGTAGGAGATAACATTCATGGTTTAATGATCCACTGTATGAGATAACATTCATGGTTTAATCATCCACTGTGTGAGATAACATTCATGGTTTAATCATCCACTGTGGGGGATAACATCCATGGTTTAATCATCCACTGCGGGGGATAACATTCATGGTTTAATGATCCGCTGTAGGAGATAACATTCATGGTTTAATCATCCACTGTATGAGATAACATTCATGGTTTAATCATCCACT
>VKKT01003539.1:73633-84684 GCA_008038995.1 Haliotis laevigata | reverse complement strand
TCATGAGTCTTTCAATGAGTTTCCCATCTGAGCTTCCCATCTGCCGCCCGCTCTGGATTTCCATACCGACGCGAAATAATAGATACCTTTCGCATCTCAAATTTTCCCGTGGATGGAGGAATTAATGCCCTGATGAAACAACAACAATACTCTTAAAACACCAGGTCAGCTTTATCTTTCTCCATCAATCTTCATAAACAAAATTGTTTCCGCAGCGAATCAATCGCTATTCATTAATTTATTGAAGGACTGTTACCAAGTGATGTAAATTCTTAAATTTCATAAGATAACTTATACAGTTAGTAAAACCCATTTGCCCGTCCACTCATTTGTTGGTTAAGGCTGGAAATGTAAAACCTATAAAATATACGGATGCTCCAATACTGATCCAGGTGTGCGAAAGAACACCGGAACTCTTTGCGATTTCAGCACGAGTACACATGGACAGTCCGAGAAACTCTCTCTTCCGTTTGTATCATGGCTACGCTTGCACTCCTAGATTCAGCATCAAACGTATGTGTTTCAAAAGTGAACCGGCTAACACTATTAACACCGGTTCTGCTAATGTTCTAACGTCACATTGATAGTGGTTCAAGAACTATACCACAAGACCATTTGCTATTCTAAAGCCGCATGTGTACATTGAGGCCTTGATGTTCACGTTCCCCCACTGCTACATCGCTACCATCCCTACTCACTGTTCTGGAGCTGCATGTAGGCCTGGATGTGCTTGTTTTCTTCCTCTGTCTCAATCTCCGCCAGATAGGAACCACCGAATGACGAGCACAAACTCTACAAGAAACAGGATTTTAGACTTAATAATCCTAGTACTTTTAATAATAATACAATATTCGTTCGCTACTCAGTCTTTAGGTTTCCGCCGCACTCAGCAATATACCAGCTGTATGGCGGCGCTCTGTAAATAGTAGAGACTGGACGAAACAATACAGCGATGAAAAGCATGATCATTGATCTAAGCACATGGGTTGTGTCAATGACATGTGTCAACCATGTCAGCGAGCCTGACCACCCGATCCGTTAGCCGCATGGGTTACTGAAGACCAATTCTAACCCGGATCTTCACGGGTCAATCATACAGACATAATAACATCATGGTGAATGTTCAGATTCAGTATCTTCGGTATCAAGTAAATCAGCATATGCTCCAATGGATGACACATTGTGTCCTCAATGCACGAAGATCCAGCAGTCTGAAGTTCGTATGTTAATGCTCTGGTCGAAATTGTTTGTTCGCTGTATGACGTTGTACTAGCAATATTCCAAACTATATGACGGTTTGTAAATAATCGAACCTGGACCACAACTCCGGTGTTTGACATCATGAGCATCGATTTACGCATCTGTGATACGATGACATCCATCAACTACTCAATCCCGTCAGTTGCCTCTTCCGAGAAGCATGGGTTGTTTATGATCAGTTCTTGTCTGTATTCTTGGTCCGTTATTATAGCATATGCGAAGTTCGTCTTTGGGCGTAGAGTTCGTAAGTCCATGTCACTTATTACTGTATACCATTTGTAGCGACAGTCGTATGAGGATCTATTTGTGAGCTTGCGTCATGCCTGTTACATCATTACCTACCACTGCGTCGATGAAGGTGGCTTGCATGTTGTAGAAGGCATAACAGGAGGTTCCATAATGTGTCCAGCTGTCTGGACACGTGGTCTGACCAGCCGCTGCAATTACAATACTGTATACATGTATGGCAACAGAGAGGTATGATTCACATGAATAGTTGATGGCATTGTGGCAAATTTCAGGACGTTCGTTATCAGCATTCGTCGTTGAGAGAGTTAATGTCAATGTTTCTACATTTTACTAATGATTGGTTGGTTTGTTGTTTAACGCCGAACTCAGCTATTCCAGCTATATGGCGGCGGTCTGTAAATAATCCAGTCTGGACCAGACAATGCAGTGGTCAACAGCATAAGCATCAATCTACGATGGCATGTGTCAACCACGTCACCGAGCCTGACCACCCGAACCCTTTAGTCGCCTCTTACGACAAGCATGGGTTACTGAAGATTCTAACCCGGAACTTCACGGGTCATTTTACTTACGATGCAATATGACAAACGCATGTATTTCGAAACCTATCATTACTATTATTAATTACGATGCAGTGCTGATTTCCCACAAAACATGCTCACAGCGAAGAATTAGAATTATGACCTTGGTGAGCAGATAATTGTTAGTCATTTCAGCTCTGTCAGGTGAACACAACATAGAAATACAAGCACATCTTAGTCGCCATGATATAACGTGCAGACCTGAGTGGACAAGGCAGGGTTACAGAAGGTTTTCAGACACTACACGATACTAAACTTACGGAGACCCACCTATTGCGACCACAGCGCTGAAAAGAAGAGACAGCGCAGTTTTGCTCATTGTTCAACGTCAAGCCCGGCAACGCGGTCGTTAGTGCTCCTTATGAAGAGTGACATGTAATCAGTTTCAGTGGGAAAAAGCGCGTGTTTCTATAACCAAGTCACTAGGGCTTCAATATCTAACCAGGTCATGGAGATTACGGTATCTTTCTTTTGATACTTTACAAAGGGGTCATTTCCTGAGTAAAACAACTTGGAATCCCATAGCGCTGCGTGCAAAGAAACTAGAAATGGAATCCGTTTTGTGTGGAGGATTGAATCTAGATATGGACATATGAATGATCATTGATTTTTCCTTCTCTTAAGCTCTGTACAGGTGATATAAGGCACCCGTTTCAATATTTTATAATTAAAAATTGTTTCCAATGCAAAAACAACTTGGACTTCCATTGTGCTCTATGCAATAGAACTGAAAAGGAATCCGTTTTGTGGGGAGGATTGAATCTAGATAATGTTTTATTGATATATGAATGGACATCAATTTTGGAATCGGGCAGTAGTCATTTCTCTGACTCAGTTGATACACTTCAACGTATCACTGTCTGGCCAGATTCGAGGACTTACAACTCATCGACATAAGCTCGACTAGAGGCGGTGTTACGCAACAATCAAACACAACATCGACAAGGAATACTACATTTTTTCACTCTTGTACCTGTAATATTTTTCAAGTTTAGTCATTTTCTTTTGTACTTGCAGACAAAATAACAACATAACTGACTGAGAGAGAGAGTTTGATTTTACGCTGCCTTTAGCAATATTCCAGCAATATCACGGCGGAGGACACCAGAAATGGGCTTCACACATTGTGCCCATGGGGGAATGAATGGAACACGGGTATTCAGCATGACGAGCGAACGCCTTAACCACCAGGCTACCCCACCGCCCCGATAAAAGCAGAAATTCTCTTTACAGATATGTATTTAAAACGTACATTCTAACGCATGTATTTACCCACTGAGGCGAAGGCGGTCCGGTGAATAAGTCTACATCTACCGTCTCGATTCACTTTTGCCTTGTATTATTATATGCTGCATGACGTTACATTTCTGCAGTGTAGTCTGAGAGATTTAAACGTTACTTTAAACTTTTCAGATAACAGGGGATTAAACAGAAAGATATAAAGCCGGTCCTTTTGCTTTGTACACATTCACAAGATTTGATTACGCAGTTTGATACCGGATCCATTTTAGGAACAGTGAAGGAAAAACACTATATATCTTATTGAAATCAAATCAATGAATTAAACATTTTGTTACTGCAAAAAATAGTCTTAATTTTTTATATGAATTTCAAAGGCAGCCATTTAAAAAAGAAAATTAATGAGATTTTCACCCAGGAATCCATTGCTGCAGTACTGATCTGCCCATTGAAAGGGAAATGTTTTCCACAGGCCCATGCAGTTCTGTTTATTGCCAGTGTTATCAGGTTGACCTTCTTCCCAGTCAAAATATTGGACAGTTTTCTCCCCTAATGGTCCCACACCCATGGGCATTCCGCCATGATGCCATTACCACAAGCCGCACCTTGTCCTCCCCCTCAGCCTGAATATGGCAAGGGGGATATTCACTGCAGTGTTAGTGAAGGTCTGATCCATAGCCTTCCGATCAATAGAATGCGCTTGCTGGAACTGCATCTCATACACTCGGCGCATGTAGACTTTGATCTGTTCGTCCCTTTCGCTATCTGTGCCTTTGAACGTTTAGTGAGTTTGTAGCATCTGCCACGAGGAGTCGTATACATTATTCGTTTTTGTTTTCAGTTACAGTTGTTTTGGCTAAATCGTCCTACCATCGCCAGCGGCTGAAGCTTTCAAGGGATGGTGTAAATCCAACTAGGTCCATGCAGGTAGCAATAGTAGTGTAAGTCCCCATGGTTCCTAGTATGGTCATCTACCTTCAGTTGTTGGCGATCTATAGCCCGTGTTTTATATTGTATTGTCTTCTTCAATTAAAATGTTTTAGATTTACATGCTGGTTTTATATTTATATCTGTGATACTCTAGGATTTTTACTGTCCATCGTCGACAGGTTTAGCACTTCACAATGTTTTAATTTTTATTGTATAAATTGTTTTCGTCAAGATATGGCCGAGGTATTGCCGATGTGACGTTAAGTATTAACTCACTCACTCACTCAGTTACAGCTGTGCTTCCAAATTAGTGTCTGAGCTACTGCTGCTGCTACTACTACTACTGCTACTGCTACTATTGCTGCTGTTACTATTATGTTCATTTCATTTACGTCTTCGTCATGTTTCTTGTTTTTGTTACGACACAGAATATGTTGAGGGCGCCATGGAATTTGAATTCAATCAATCCTCAGACATATCCAGGTCAACAAGTTACCTAAGGGAAACACAATACCAAACTTACGGAGACCCACCTCCAGCTACATGAGCACTGAATACTTGTGATAGTACAGTGATTTTCATTGTTTCGTCGATTGCGAAGTGAAGTGTTGTTATTGTTTCTTATAAAGCTTTTAACCACTACCACTAGGGTGAACTTGTGTGTCTATAACTAAGTCGTTATCACTACGATATCTATAGAATTCATCGTAATTAAGACAGAATACTTGTTCAGTACTTGGAGTCACTATTTGATGGAATCAGATCGGGAGTAATCATGTTTTGGAAAATGTAGTACCGTATACAAAAAACAAAATGTCAAAGAAATTATTACATGTGACGAGACGAATCTAGGTAGGAACACATGAGACGGGGAAATATTCCAGTTTTTTTATGTTTTCAATCTTTTACATCATGTCACTTTGTAAGACGCCTATTTGTAAGACACAAAGCTGTTTCTAGTTATGTTGTCAGGTAGTTCTGAATCAGTTCATTATTCTTGCGTAAACACCGTATCTATAGGGATGTTGACAAAGCTCCTTTTCCTGGAACTACGACAAAACCAAAATTTCTCAAAAGATGGAATTTGATGTTTCCTCGCCTGCTGATAGAGCGTTAAGGGATGGAACAAGGACTGTCAGTACACCGTCTATGAGTGGGTGATCAACGTTTCACTGCGAGACGGTATCTCGGTTAACTGACACTTCAAACTTACAGCGCAGCGTTAAACTGTATGACTCATCTCTCCGTCGTTCATGAGGCTTTGGACCCAACCTACTCAAAGCTCGTAGTTGGAGCAGGAATATGGATATCGACAATGTATTACTTTGTTGGGCAGTGTCTCACGTTATCAACCACTGAATTATGGTATCAATGACGTAATTGTAGACATGTACCAAGGCATTGCAGATGTCCAAGTCTCTGCGAAGTGAATCGTAAACTGATTGGAGCGCATTTCAACACTCCAATCATTATTAGATAAACCCCTTAAATTACTACTTCAAGTTGAGACTGGTTGGTAATTGACCCGCGAATGATGGTCGGTGACCATTTGAGGAAGGCAATACAAAATTTGGTGCTTTTAATATTCAAAATCTTATACTACGAGTTATCAAGTTTTGGCTTTTTCGTTATCTCGGCCTCATCAGATTCTAAAATATATGCCGAGTGCGAAAACATCCCTGACAGTATTCCATTCTTCAGGCACAATTGACACATCAGTCGTATCAGTTCCCCTCTCCTTAGTTTCAGACATAATCACTTCCCCGTGACATTGAATAAGTAAGACTCGTTTGATCAGGTTCATAAAGTCTTTCTTCGGAGGCACGTAACGCTGGCTGCATAATTCGTCTCGGCTACTGCGTTCCCGGCACAGACACGTCTTGCCCTAAGCGTCAAACACACATCGCGTGGACAGGTGCTCGTAAACATATACTTGGCGAGGTGTTTTATAAGCAGGTTACATTCAGAAATGTGACTCTGATGGTGTAAACTGTTTTTCAAGTGTCTAACAGTAATTCCACCCCGCCAAACTAGACAGGTTTCTGGATTTTCGGATTGGTTGATTGTAAGATCGATTTGAAACTCTGAGTGAATGAGCAAGTAGTTGAGTGGATTTCAAATTACAGGAATCAGTATATGGCAACGTGGTGACTACATATAGATGGACAGGGAAGGACGGTGTTCGGATAAGGATTTGTCAGCACATTGAATATGAACCCATGTACAAATGTATTGCTAAAACGATGTATTGTCAACTGTCTTCGTCGAGAGTAATGAGCTGTGTGTGCTTCACTAAGTGAACTAAAATAACTAAAAACGTTAAAATTATACCCTAATATGACCATGCATATCGATCTTGGTGTACCAAGTTACAAATAGCATAATTTCAATTTCTCTTTAGTTTCATAATGGACAAGGCCGTTCGTGATCAGCAGAAACATCGATGACAACCAAACCCATCCCAGGAAGTTGGATGTTGCCTAGAAGCATATTTCACTTGATTAATGACGGTCCGCACAGGTGCCGGAAGTTGACTACCTCCTCGGGCTTAACGAATACTAACTGTTGATTGGATGGTTTTCCTTGTTCTTGTAATCGAATGACTGTGTAACATATGAGTAAAACCCTACCCCAAGCCAGGCCCGCAAATAACTGAGCTGTTTGTAAACATGTCATATTTAAAGACGAAATAAACAAAAAGGTTACTAAAATGATATATGTGCATCATTCGGGAGTTGCTTTTACTTTACATGTTTAGAAAACTGCGCTCATACACATTAACGTGTTATTGCATAAGCCTGATATCTAAAGAGAGTGAAGTAGCAATGTTTATCTGAAAACATGCAAACGCAAGAAATGATCGTACATTTAGTTTTATTCCTGTACACAAATAAAGTCTTTCTCCATAAAAACTGTGAATCTTATGACAGTCAAGGTATATACATCCAAAAGGTAAATGCATAAATTTATCATCATACATGTAAGATAGCAACTGTACATAAGAGAAGGTATGATACAATGAATGTATTATACAACTTGTGAGACAATAGTCCAGTCTTAGTCATTTGTGCGAGTCATTTCATAGATATTCATTTGGTGATTATGAAATATATCCTTGCCACATGAGCAGATAACCATTTTCCGCTGATGTAACTCCTTGTGTTTAACAAGAATTCACATTCCTTCTGTTGCGATGATCTACCTTCAAAATGTTATCGTGAAGACATCACATCTATTGACATGGCTTTGTGAAACCATTCAATATGTTTCTTTGTTTTGGTATCTACAGTTTTGTACCATGCCAACATATACTGCATACTGTCTAATACCCATCACAAAACTCTTCTCCTGAACCCAAGTCAGGGGATGCAGAACACAAGTTCCATCTAAGCCAAACCCGATGACACCATCTTGACGGATACACGGCTTCTGGATCTTGTTACCGCGTGAACACATGTTGATTGTTTTGTATCTTAAGACAAGCTATCATTGATCCATTAGGTATAAATTATTCGCAAATTCACTTTCCGCAGGCGCTAATGGACCTTCATCCACTTCGACCAATGGCCTTCTGTCTGCTAGAGGCTCTCGGCCAATCATTGGGGGAGGAAGGGGCGGTCTGTCCGTCACATCAAAAGCTTGATTCACAAAGTAGGACAATGACCTCCTTCTTCCACCATCATTGCCAGGAGGACTGGGCTTGGTAGGGATGCAGTCATACTCAAGGGACTGCACAGAGGCTCTCCTGTCTTTACCGATATCTGGTGTGACAGGAAGCAAGTATTCGTCCTCGTTTTCAACCATAGAGGATCCGTCCACCAACCTATCCTCGGGGCGTTTCAGATTGTCCTTGTCCTCATCCCCGAACGTAGCCTCGTAATTATTTTCAGTCTGGTCAACCTTATTGGACCTCAAGGTAAGGGTTGAGGTAAGCGAAGGACATGTATAATTGTCCTCCTTGAAACTGGAACACGAGGACATCATTGCATAAGGCTCGGAGTAAATCATTGACACACCGTCAGATCCGGTCGAGTCTTGGGTCTCAGATCCCAAGTAACTCTGTCTTCCCGTGGGACTATCCATTCCTAAATAGCACGTGTTTTCTTTAGATGCCTCTTGCAGCTCAAAGGGTTTGGGAACTTGTGGTGCTGGGACAACTTTCGGTTCACTCTTCTTTCTTTTGTCCTTCTGCTTGGACTCGTAAGCATCAGAATAGTACGGTGTCCGGGTTTCCATGGGGATGCTGTTGCCCATAGGTTCTCCGTTCATTGCTTCCTCCATCTCGACATATATCTTAGGGTCTCTGGAACTACGGCGCGTCTTGGGTGCTGTTTCACCGTTTACTATAACCCCGTTCTTCTTCTGTGAGTCCATTTCCGCTGCAAGTTTCCTGTGAAGAAACAGAATCCATTTAATTGTGGTTTACAAAATCCTGATGATGGACAAGCAAATCGAGACCCCTAATTTCATAATGCAAGGAATAACAAATTAGAATGCATCTCAGATGCCCTATGTTCAACCGACAAATGCTAAAATACGATGGATTATTGTTACTAATAACTACTCAAAACTTTGGGCAAAGTTCTTGCATGCCAGACATTTGATCGTGGTGGAGGGGAAGAGAGATGGGAGAGAGATTATGAGAGGGAGGTTTAGAAGGGAGGAGGGAACTGACAGATAGAGAGGGGGTAGGTAGGGTGAAGGAGGAATGAAGGAGAGAGGGAGATAGATAGGGACAGAGAAAGCTGGGAGAGACAGAAGGGGAAAGAGGAGGGAAGGAGAGAGAAGGAGTGGGTAGAGGAGGGAGAAAAGAAGGAATGTGGCAGTGAGGAGGAGGTAGGTAGACGGAGAGAGAGGGAGAGAAGAAGAGACATAGAGTGGGAGAATTCGAGATCGTGTTCATGGTGAACCATATTCAGAATGACCATTACATGGCTACCCAGTGAACCAGGATGCTTCGCCTCACCTCATATACCACGGAAAC
Organism: Haliotis laevigata; assembly: GCA_008038995.1. Taxonomy (NCBI): domain Eukaryota; kingdom Metazoa; phylum Mollusca; class Gastropoda; order Lepetellida; family Haliotidae; genus Haliotis; species Haliotis laevigata. Next base: position 75,441 of record VKKT01003539.1, on the reverse strand, counting down.
CCTGCTAGCGTGATGGACAGGACAACAACCATTATCAGGACTCCGAATAGGATGGCGGCGACGAAGTCAGGGTCTGAGGGAACAAAGATGTGTATAATTATTTCACCTGCATTATTTAATAGTTGATTGTATTCAATAGTAGTGTCAATAATCATGTTTAAACGTTTCTCAAAGAGGGACTCTTTACAATCATAAAACACCATGCGTTTGTGTTAAGTCAAAATAAGAATAGTGACCACATTTCTAACACAAATAGATTTTCGCAGAATTTACAAAGTTATTTACAGATGCCAAGCAAACTATATAAAAAAGTACACAATACACGGGTGCCACCGATGGGGGAGTACATGGTGTTTGCTGTCATTGACTTATATGGGACTAATGGTTCTTGGATCAGCTACGTCCTTCAAGTTCCTTCTGTTTGTGACTTACGAATATGAAGACTCCTTAATTACCTGCATAAGGTTATGAATAACTCGTGCATTGTTGAATGTCTTACCTATGCCGTCAGCATCCCCGACCAGTTTGTTGAACACATTTGCAACGTTTCCCTCGTCGGCGTGGCACCTTAATACAAGATTGGCAGCTTCATTGGCTGCAAAAGAGAAAAGTTGTTAGGAGATCATTCACATCCTTCACTTCTCCTATCAGCTGTGAGTTAGTTAATTGACAGCTTTAATGGTGTTTTCAATCTGATTTGTGTCCGATTCTACGCTTTAACTGGAGCAACGTTTTTGTTTGAAAATGGCTTCGGGTAAATAAATGAATTCTATTTGCTATCTGAATGATAACGTATCCTGACCATTGGACATCATTCCGTAAGAATGGTTCGTAGAAACTGAAATCTGAAAGATGTGATTTGGCATGATATTGCCCAAATCAATGACGATCCTCTTTGCAAATATGTTATGTATTGAAACATGGTACTTTACTCTTCTTGCAAACAAAAACTTCAGCAGCGTTTACATATGATTGTCATTCATGATTTTGACTGCATTCAGTTTACCCGAGGACAAATAAGATGAAGCAAAGCGTAAAAGCCAAGAGACAATATCAACCAATTTGTTCATTAACTCTTTATAACTCTTACAGTTGTCAGCTGGCATATACTAAGGAACAGTATGTTCTGTTAAGTGCTGAAAACATAGTGTAACGGTAATGACTATATTCTCTGAAGAGTACCTTCAAATCCAATCCATACATATCTAGGAGGACTGGTTGGACTAAGAGACAGGCGGACAGTCACCGGCGTTGTCGTGTTGAGGAGGGACTGTTCCTGTTGCTCTTCCTCCTGTTCAACCTTCTTGTCGTTGTCGCAGCCGAACACGTACGCAGTGTCTCTGTCGTAGATGGTGAGTTTGGAACACTGGTTTCCTCTGGTGGTGCCGTTGAGGCGCATGTAGACGCCGTACACCTGGATGTTGGCTTTGTCACTCGGGTTGGCAGAGTCCACCGTGCAGGAGCAGGTGCCCGATTTGAAGCTGGATCTCCTGGGGTCGTACACTGAGAACGTCGACTCTCCTCGTACCGTCTCCACGGAGCAGAAGTCGGCTATGGTTGATTCTGAAGACAAGGCAATATACTAGTTTAATACCCTTGCGTTTCTGGATCAACAAGTTGCCCAGACTATACGACGATACGGGTGACAAGAGATAAACCATACGACGTTATGGATAACAACATCTTGCTATTTGTACAGAGTAACGATGAAGTTGTTATCCATGTAGACGTATGTTTCATTATCAACTGACCAGGGGCGGTGGGGTAGCCTAATGGTTAAAGCGTTGGCTCGTCACGCCGAAGACCCG
>VKKT01003539.1:43048-54672 GCA_008038995.1 Haliotis laevigata | reverse complement strand
GTTTAACCCCGCACAATGTCCCAGCTATAAGACGGCGGTCTGTGAATAATCGAGTCTGGACGAGACAGTCCAATGAGCATCGATCTACGCAACTGGGATACAATATGTGTCAACCAAGTCAGCGAGCCTGACCATCCGATCCCATTAGTCGCCTCTTACAAGCATGGGTTACTGAAGATCAAATCTAATCCGTATCTTCACGGCTGACACATAATGACTGAGTTAAGATTTAAAGTAACATCGGCATTATTTGAGCCATATCGTGGCTATGAGAGTTGAATACATGAAAATAAAATTAAACAATATAAGTATCTGTCGACAAAGGACTGCAAAATAACTGTACTATCACGTAAAACTAGCAATTTATCATAAAACAATAATTATATACATGAATTATATACAATAATTATATACATGAAATAATACAATATAAAAATGGGCTACACATCACCAATAACTGAAGGTAGATCACCATACTAGGGAGCATGGGGACTTACATTATTTTTGCTGTATGGACCCTAGCTGGATTTACCTCATCCCTACAGCCGTTTGCGATTGAAGTCAAATTGAGCCAAACATTAAAATGACACGTTTTCCGCAATCAAAATAAGTAGTATAAAAATACTTTCAATGAAATTGGACTTCCATATTACCCTCCCAGGGGCACAATCAGTTTACCCAGCACATTATATATAGCGAAATGTAACAGTGCAATATGGGGTCACAGCAATATAGACAGATATGGTGTGGGGATGACATTTACACAGGGGTCATAACACATGGATGGTACAGGGATAATGGTAATCTAGACATCTACAACGGAGGCGCAAAAAGCATTGCATAAGGCTCACAGGTATTTACATGATGCCTAATTCCTACGTATTTGACTCTACAATTTTGTAAAATTCCCCAAAAATATTTTCGTACGAGTCACAGCTGACGCAATGTGTTGTGTGCTATATTTGAATAGTGTACATTGAAGCTTGAATTCGTTGTAACACGTTAACTTATTTACAATATAGTATATATCATTGGGGTATGTTGCCATTTCACTGTATTCATGTTTGTTATAAATGAATTGATTAGTTAATATAGGTAAGTGCACTGCTTCAGATACTTACAACAGAGAACAGCTTCGCAAAACATGCTTTCACAGCCCTGCGTTATTGAGGATTAATAATTGACTATGTTATGCCCTCGTAAAAATAGAAATTTAGACTCCAAAGAAGGTAACTGTTACTGTCACCAAGACTCATATTTGTGCAAGTATATGTAAAACCATGGGCTCATATGCACTGTCCATATTTTACAGGCAGTACCTTCATATTTCAGAAACGAGACTGACATGTCAAACAGCATCGTTTTCTTTGCACCACTGTGTTGTCTATAACATGCAGTAACATATTACCTTCCATACATGATGGTGGGCTTCTATCCTCGTCATGGCCACACTTCAGCCGTAGATTGCCTTGAGAAGCTGCAACGGATGGAATGCATCACGATATTTACCATATGATCGGTAAAAACATATTTGTTCACAAACCAGGGTATAGTTAAAAATCCAACTTAACATTCTCGATAATGAATGTTTCCAAGAGATAATGTCTGGAAGCCTTTCTTGGTGCACGTTAATTTTAATCTTACTCACGATTCGTTAATTTAGAAACAAACGTATGATTCGGTCGTTTTTACTGAGAGCTTTATCGGTACAGAACGCATGAGGCTTCGTTGAGGAGCTTCGTTTGCTGCTCCAGCCATTTGTTTCTCAATAATCACCAGCGCTTGCACAGAGAACTTGAATCTAAAGTTGTAATCTATTGAGAACAATTCATATTTACAACCTGGGATATTTCAATTAAGAATGTATAAGACTGTTAAGAGCTGTAGCATAAACCGCGATAGGTTTTATACATCTCTTAATATTTTTAAGAAGCAACACATTATGGATAATTGTGTTGGAGGCTTGAAAATGTCATAATTAGTCGTAAAAGTTATTTTATGTTATTGGAGACCAGATAATGGAATTCAGGTGGAATTATATAAATGGCATGATTCGGTGTATCGGTCCACAAGCGGTTTATTAAATTAACTGATAGAAGCTGACTCTATAGTTTCCAGAACTGAATTAAAATGTATCACTTTTTGAATACTTACACTCAAAATGTAACCAAATATAATCAGGGAGGGAGAACTTGTTGAGCATGAGACGGGTGAGGATGGGTGTGGTCAGGTTGACGAGGGGTATGAAGGAATGAATGAACCCCTCTCCCGGGAGCGTGGGAGTAGAGACGGTGCCATGAGTCTCGCGACCCTTGGTGATCGACAGCTGGGAACATCTGTTGTTGGTGCTGCGCCTGAACCGGACGTCGATGGCGTACACCTGCACGTCAATGACGTCCAAGGAAGCCGACTCGACGCGACAGTAGCAGTTCTTGTCGTACAGCACGTTGAGTCCATTAGGCTTGAAGACTGCCGAGACGGAAGGTCCGGTTATCACATCACGTTGACAGAAGTTCCCGATGACGGATTCTGAAATGAAGCATTGGTAGGTTTATAACAATTGCATTTGTTGATGTTATGCCGTTTAAAACTAATACCTTTCTGCATGCCATACCACCCGACCCCGTTAGTTGCCTCAGTTACGACAAGCATGGGTTGCTGAAGACCAGTTCTAATCCGGATCTTCACGGGTGAATACACGCATAACACACTCATCTAAGTGCGAAGACACCTTTGAAGATCGATGCCCTGCATGTCACGTTTGTTCATTCACAAAAGGGATTGCCAACGATCAAAGTACGGAATGCCATGCATGCATTACCTTAAATTAACTTTCCGCTATGATACCGTTCACAACTTAAAGAATCGGTGTAAAGGTATGGAGGCGACTAACGGGATCGGGAAGTGAGGCTTACTGACTTGACTGCCACATGTCATAAAATCCCAGTTCCGTAGATCGATGCTCATTATGCTGATCACTGGATTGTTTTGTTCAGACTGGACTATTTACAGACCGCCTGAATGTGTGAATAGCAATGGTACAGGTCGTAATTGATTAACACTTCGGGGGAAACCTTGAAGAACACTACGCTCACAGATTAGAAACGTATGTATGGCACTTCTTGTGCTCAAGCGGGTAGAGGATCTTTGAGTGGACAAGGGAAGTAACTCCACAAAAAGAGGTGTCTCTTAAACCACTGGACCACGTCACAAAGGCTTCGTTACGTACCACTAACACATCCATAAGCCAACGTTGAAAAGCTAGCTGGTTCGCTCTTGGACATTGAATAGCATGCATCTGTGACACTTATTGGCGCAATTTTGCACGTGGATCTTCCCGAACATTTTTCAAAGATCCTGTGTAGATGCTGTTCCCTGTAGGACAAGACACAGTCCCGATCTCTTTCCTCCGAGCAGCAGAATGAGGTGTTAAGGCTAAGGCAGTCAATACCGGGTCCCTCGTGGAAACACATGTCGGAGTAGGGCTTGAACCCGTGTGCGGCACTGTGGAGAGCTATGCGGTGGTTTTGGGGGCAGCTCAGCCAGTGTAACCCACACTCGCCCTTCAGGTAGCAGGCGTTGGATTCATAAACTTGAAGAGCACCGCTTTCTGAAATATACAATGATTATTAATAATGATTCGTTTGATGTTAACACCGCACTTAGCAATTTTACAGCCATATGACGGCGGTGTGGAAATGATTGAGTCTGGACCAGACAATCCAGACATCAGCAGCATGGGCATCTATCTACGCAGTTGGGATACGATGGCATGTGTCAACCAAGTTAACAGAACAGAACATTTTATTCTCTAAAAACGCATCCACGGTGGTACATGAGAATATAATGATATACAATTTAACATAAATATCCAATCAATATGGCGGGTACTAGAATAGTTAGATAAATTATTATTATCACAATTCGTTTACAATTTCAGTGCGTTTGACAAGGCATTTAGAGATTTAGCGAGGTTTATCAAATGTTTTGTTTTCTTTATTGAAAATAGGCCATTCATAGAAATAATTTGGAATATACAAATATAACGAGCTTGACCTCCCAGTAGTCACCTCTTAAGACAAGCATGGGTTGCTGATTACTAATTCTAATCTGGATCTTCATGGCCCTCTTATAGTGAAATTTAGGTAAATAGGTAGTTAAGATTAATCGCAATCCCTGAACTGAGTAAGTAGTTTGGCTGAATATTCGACAAGAAACGGTGGCATTCGTATTGAGTATATATCCCCGTTAGCACAGCATGACACTGTGGAACCAACGGTTATAACTGGAATCTGCGACGAGTATGTGGAGAATGTCAATGGTTATCTCTGCAGCTTATTCCTAATGTGTTAAAAAAACGTTTAACCCTGAATGCACCTTAAATAGAATTTTTTTATATTCAAATTGAAAGCCGTAAATATAAAACATTTGCTGTCATATACATCAAACGTGCAAACTCATTGAGGAATGAACAACACAATGAACCAAATTATATTTTACATCCATTTAAAACATCCCCTACTATCAACATGTCATTGACTTACTGCTCACTACAACATAATGGCCATTCTACGTTTCCATGCTGAACCTACAAATTGACGTACTGGGACTGCTGTCTACATGTAGCTGCCTCCCGAGAAATGCCTGGTGCCGTGGGACAAATAAAAGAGCATGAGAATCGCTGCCGGATGAGTGATCACAGCTTCTGCACAAGAAAGTGGGAACCTTAGGAAAATACCTCCAGCTTCTTGATGACACCCCATGGTCTCATTGTGAAGTGGTTATGTTCTGTCCAACATGATTTAAGTGAACACTTATAACATTAGGTTCCGAGTGTTGAACTGAAATACCATTTTCCCATCTCTTCGCATTTTCTTTTAAATAACACCGTAATTTGTGATCAATATTTCATCATACAAAAACATGCCCATATCATGCAACAGGTGACACAGAGACACCACACAAGGAGGTGTGGTTCAAGAACTCAATTAAAAAATTCAGCATCGTTCGCGACCACCAGTTGCGTAGGTTGAGGATAGACACCTCAGGCTTGTATGATCATTGGAGGAACCAGGTGATTGAAAACGTCCTGGAAAATGTTGTTTCAAGTGTCAACCAAACATTGGCCAAAGTGATCGAGCTGCTTCATATCCAATCGTAGGCGTCGTTCCATTCAGACAGACATGTTCTAATGGGAAAGGTCTGGAGGAAAATATGGTTCGTCATTTATATTGTCATTATCAATAACGTGTTTTGTTCTTATGACACCCCTTTTAATACACTTTCAACGATATTCCGTAACTGCAACAACCGAATATGGAAGTCTGGTTGACTTCCCGTCATACGTGGACTTATTTATAAAGTATTTATAAATTTATAAATTGTATGACACGTACAAACACTATAATATTTAAAGAAAATGAAACACCGCAAAAGGAGAAGGTTTTTGCAAACTATGAACTTCCACACTGTTTTAAGGTATGCGGGAGTGCACGCCCATATTATGCATACGTTCCTTCAACTATACATGATGCAGAAAACGAGATTACAGAATCGTTAAAATGGTTGTAATTGTGAATTGTTTCAGCGAAGATAATGCAGTTATTGTAATAACACTAGTGTTTCGAAGTGCAATGCATGGTACACAGAACATGTTTTGATTATGGTCCGGGCCATGTCGCATGATGGAACAGAATATAACGTTGCATCAACACAAGATCAAGATACGAGATGTCCCACTAGGAAATCATATAATTTTAAAAGCTGTCTGTTTGTATGAAAGCTACACAAAGAAGTACGCAAACAAATATATAAAATACTTTCTTCCAACTGTAAGAAGTTTAAAAATACATGATATAAACTAGATGGAAACTTATGTTGTTCATATTCAAGATCACCCAGACCACGTCATCCTTTGTGCATCAATCTAGTCTATTGCAAATACATCGTCAACATCATCCGTCAGTACGTCAACTGTATCAACATAACAATACTCTTATATATAAATGCTTTACCTAATAGTACTGCTCATCACTTGCCTCATAACGGTGTTACCATCTACACCGAAATATCGCGTATATTGTATAAGTATCCCCCGTGAAGGTCCGGGTTAGAATTGGTCTTCCGCAACCCATGCTTGTCGTAAGAGGCGACTAACGGGAWCGGATGGGCAGGCTCGCTGACTTGGTTGACATATGTCATCGTATCCTAATTACGTAGACTGGTATTCATGACGTTGCCCACTGGATTATCAGGTCCAGACTCGATTATTTACAGACCGCCGCCATATAAACTGGAATATTGCTGAGTGCGGCGTTAAACATTGAGCTATCCCCCTTGTCATTTAACTGACTTCTAAATGCCACTGAAACAAGCTCTACAATAAATACTTTGCTAATAATAATTCTTCACGTAAATAGGATACTGGAATATAAACTGATATGTGAGCAAAAGATATAGCTGTTTAAAATAACTTCGTGTGAAACGTCATCTGGAGAAATTTCCAAATCGATGTCAGGGGCCGTGGTGTAGGTTAGTGGTTAAAACGTTCGCTCGTCACGCCGAAAACCCGGGTTCGATTCTCCACACGGATACAATGTGTGAAGCCCATTTCTGGTGTCTCCCGCCGTGATAAGGCAGGAATATTGCTAAAGGCGGCGTAAAACTAAACTCACTCACTCACCCAAAATCGATATTGAATATATCGGAGAAACTGAACAGACTTACAAGGAGTCTCTCGACAATTGTGCCAACTGACGACTCAACATGATATCATTACTTTCAGGGAATGGCTCAAAACTGGTTTTATCAGCATGATGAAATTGTACATCATTGTTGTAGACGACAACCTATGACAAAAAGTCAGACAGAGCATGTGTTTATCACTGAACACAATAGGACTGTCCAGGTGTTTCTACCAACTCTAAGCCTGAAACCAAACATATGCCAATCCATTATCTGATGGTATAAGACGCATATATCAGTTTCTATATAATAACCTAATCAGTTGCTATGGCAACAGTTTGTATCTTTCGAAAAAGTCATCACGGAATGCCTGCAAGGGGCGTGGAATACTAAACCTGAAAGAAATCCTAATCAAGGTTCTGGTATTTTAAAGATTTTCTTTGCGACTATACATTAAAAAGCTATTGTTGATGATGTTTGGAGAGAATATTAGTTCCCTTAAGGAATATTCATTTTTTAAATATGCGTGTTTTCGGAACGAGCTTACACTATGTGTCCAATTTGTCTGAGAACATATTGAACAGACTTACAAGAAATCTCTCGACAAATGCCATGTATAGCACTGAGCCCCTTCACGATTCAACATGCAACCATTACTTTCACGCAAACGGTTACAAACTGGTATTATCATAATAATGAAATTGTATATAATCTTCGTGGGCTATAGCCTATGACAAAACACATGTCGTCATATCCCAAATATGTAGATCGATGCTCATGCTGTTGATCACTGGATTGTCATGTCCAGACTCGATTTTTTACAAACCGTCTCCATGTTTCTGTCATTAACGATATCGCTGGCATGAATTAAACTTATCAATAATGTATTGATATCTCCGCATGAAAAAAACTGTTTTTAAATTTCACAAATTACTCTGGTTGGTTATGGGGTACGTTTGCTTGATTTGTCCTAATATCTGAAAATCTAAAAATTAGATTTTTGTGTTAAAAGTGTTAAGATTTCCATGACAATTTGAAATTCAATGATAATACTACCTTGTTTTTATTACATATACAAACGATGGCCAGTGAAAATATGTTCTTTACAATAATGATGGTTTTTTTTAAGGTTTTAACCCAAAGATATCACTGAACAACTGATGCTCTTAATATGCGTCACGACATCCATATCGTTAATGAATAGTCATTCCCGTTGAACGAGCTTTGACAATTGTAGCTGTATTACACTGTGGCATACTAATTACAAAAAAGTTAATCGTCTTTGTGGGGAGGGGTTTTAAAACCATCCAAACACACGGATGGGTATCGTAGTCCGGTTATTGTAATAGTTTCGCAAAAGGTGTTAAAACATTTTTTCAAATATATTGCGGGTTTCGCTGCTGTCAATAGTCATTCACAACGAGTTACCAGTTGATGTAACATCTCCTTCAAATATCATCCCTAACACAATAATACATCGGGGGTTATTTTCTCTCCTCTCATCTTTTCACCGTCGATTTAGTATTTAGCGTCATGTCCCCGGGATGAATCACGTGACCCGCCGGGGACAACAGCGAAGGAAAGCGGGAACACTTCCTGGAGCCTCCACCGTCGTGAACAGGTGAGAAGGTCATACCAGCGATTACGTGAGATTACCTGGCTCCAGGTGTGCTGCGTAGGAGTGCATGCGCACTCATATAATTGTGTTTCTGAAAGGTTAATGTGTGGGCAAATTGATTTTCGACACATGTGGATAAATGACATTTTGGACTATTATTGAAAACAGTGTTTAAGCTTATACAAAGCGGTAAGTCCGTTTATATGATAACATAACTATCACGTAATAAAACATAATATTCAAATGGTATTTCAATGGGATTATGTAATCGGTGATACTCGGGTTCGTCCATATATCAACTGACTTCATTGCAAATACGTCACAACATGACTCTTAGAGCCGTATTTATTAAGGACATTTAATTTGACAGACTCTTAGGGCCGTATTTATTAGGAAATTTAATTTGAACTGGGTTTAAGGGGAGACCAGATCTACGAAAACCAGGACCTTTGGTCTAATTTAAACCGATTTACAGAAAACTATAATTTTGCTAAACGTAAGTTTAGGCCAGTTCTGGAATTTGAAGACATTACTTTGTTCGTTTCGTTGTGAAAATAATTTCGAAATTTCAACCTACACATGCTCACTTTAGTTGCACACGTGTTCCGGTTCACATTGTATATGTGTCTACATTTCAGCAGGTGAGATCGCATGTAAATGTGAAATGGGTGGTCACAACAGAGTGAATAACTGGACAAGTGAGCAAAAGGTCTTTCTCTTAGACAGTACAGAGGAAAATATCCGTGTTAGTGATGGGAAACGGTGTGATGTCACCGCAAGAGGCATGGTGTAGCGTTGGACTTACTTACCATGCTCGATATGGAGTTATGAATTTAACACAGATCAACTGAAAGCTTTGTGGAAAAGACTGAAATTATCAGCTAAAAGGGAAAAGCGGGATGATGAAAAAGAACTAAAGAAAACTGGTGGAGGTTCCCGTCCGAAGGATGTCAGCATGTCATGAGAATGGTACCAAAGGAATTTGAGCAGCTTACTAACCCATATGATGACAATGCTGAGGATGTCGAAGCGCCGAGTCAGCTAAGCATGTTAGTTGATTAAGTATTCCTTAGAATGTAATACTATGTACCTTGTATATCTTAGCTCACCCGCCAGACGCCAAGCGAGCTTATGTCGTCATCTCTTAATTGGCAACTTGAAGAACGGCGGGGAATCCGACAGCGTCAACAAGTAATTCTTCACAATTTCAGTCACTGATCAAAATATTATTGATCCGTTTAACATTCTTTCAACATTTATCCTATTTCTTAAGATTTTGTGGTGTGAGACTGCAAAACACTAATTGCTGATGTAAAAGAGTTTTTGAACAGAAGATTGCATAATTTGATAATATTTTAATGAAAGTACGAAGTAAGTACGCCGAAGTGTTCTCATTTTGTCTAAATTGTCTCACAATTTGTTTCAGCATACAGTGAATGGACACACGCAGGCTCTGGAAATAAATGTTTATCTGCGTTAGGGGTACCTGCTAGTCACTGAAAGAATAAGGTGTGCTTTTACTTTCACAATAAATCACCATAGTGTTCCATGCATCTGAATTTTGGGTTATGCTTCTACAGTTAAACCAGGTGTAAACTACCCCTAACAGGTCTGCAAATTGGACGATAAACCATCTCGTCTGAACGAGGTTTATGTCTAAAACTGTTTCGAAAATAGCAGAATTGGAAAATCATCGGTTTGGTGTGTGATCCAATCTTGGTTTAAACTCGCTTTTTCGGCTGACTTCGTATACGATCCCGACGATTTCTTAAGTTTGCCGACGATATTAAACATTTTTCGAAATACCAAAATCGTCAGACCTGGTCTCTACACCATGGTTTAAACTACTATAATTGACAAACCTGCTTCTGTAATATGAGCCGTTCTTTAAACTCACGCTAAACTGGGACTTGGTATAAAACTAGGTCTAAACTGTCTTCATAAATATGGCCCTTAGTGCAGTGGATTAAGCCGAGAGAAAGGTCGGTGATTTAGTCCTCGGTCCTAATGTTCAGACGTTTAAAGACGGGTTTCCCTGTCTGGTGACATTAAGGCAATAAAGATATTGTTCTGCTAAGAATCAGAGGCAAGGTTCAAATGTCAGGAAGGCGGTGGCGTAGCCTAGTGGTGAAATCGTGCGCTCGACACGTCGAAGGTTCGGGTTCGATACCACTCGTGGGTACAATGTTTGGAGTCTATGTTTGGTGTTCCCCTCTATTATTGCTGGAACATTGCTAAAACGCGGTCTCAAACAATATTCACTCATTCACTTCAGACGGACATGTATATAACTTCAACAGTAGTTCAGACTAGTAAACACAGACAACTGCACACGCACACGCACATGCACACGCACACGCACACGCACATGCATGTGCACCTGTATATACACGAACATGCACATGGAAAAGAGCAAACTCGTTGCAATGGTTGTTAAACCCCTTTATATTTCATTTCATTGTCACCCAGCGGTATTGCTGGATGTTGTGTTTTTATATAAAAACGACTTTAAACAGATTCACGCACATTCTCACTCTGATACTGTTTTTTAATTAACCACGTACGTGTCACGAAGTTTTCAATTCAGAGAAAATGCTTCTCATCAAATGGTTACATACCTGTAAGTGCGTGCTCCCACATCACAGACAATGTAATCCATAACATCGTACGAGAGGCCAGCATTTTACATGATCGTGTGTTCACAACACATATGACTGTAAAGGTTCGCTGACAATATCTCGTCACTGTTTCCTTGGGGAAGACAAAAGAGGAAGATAGAAAACAGGATGTCGCAGGTGATGTAGATGTTGTTGAAGTTCACCACACAGCTGGGAGCGTTTAGATCAAAGACCGGCTTACAATTAAACGAGTTAATCATAATCGCGTGTTTGTGTCACTGTTGCTAAGCCGATAGTATGCTTGTACTGGACCTGTTATAATTCAACTAGTATTGTCGGTATGCTGCAGCTGACACTGGATGTATCATGATTCAGCTGGCAGTGTCGTAATGCTTTAACTAGATATGTCATTATCGAGATAGTAGTTTCGTTATGCTTGCAGTGGATGTATCATGATTCAGCTGGTAGTGTTGTATTGCTTTAACCAGATCTGTCATTATCCAGGTAGTAGTTTCGTTATGCTTGCACTGGATCTGTCATCATTCAGCTGGTAGTTTTGTAATGTTTTAACTAAATCTGTCATTATCCAGATAGTAGTTTCGTTATGCTTGCACTGGATCTGTCATCATTCAGCTGGTAGTGTTGTAATGTTTTAACTAAATCTGTCATTATCCAGATAGTAGTTTCGTTATGCTTGCACTGGA
>VKKT01003538.1:14855-26283 GCA_008038995.1 Haliotis laevigata | reverse complement strand
TACAGTCGGGGCTAGTACAAGCAGGAGCACATACACATGCACACGCATGCACATCGTCATATGAGCGAGATATTCTCAAGCACGACGTAAAACCCAGTTTCACCTCCCCTCACCTCATGGTATCTCAGTGGGCTAGTAATAAAACCAGCTTCAGTCTGGGCTAGTACAAGTAGCCAAACATACACATATACATGCATGCACGTCATCATATGAGCAAAATATTTTCAAGTACGACGTTAAACCCAATTTCACCTCACCTCACCTCATTTTGACAAAATAAAAAAAAGGTGACGATTTGACATTATCAAATGTTATTTCTCATACTGGCTAAATGACAGGCACCCATAAAAGTTATACAGATCTGGGGTAAATGAACCAGCAGGAAGTAAATTAACATAAGTCCACTAATCTGATACCAGTATTTAGTAAGGACTAGTGGCATTTCCTTGTGGACCACCACTTTCAGTAATGCATCTCTGTAGCAGAAGATATTTGAAATTTATTTCTAACCCTGACAAAACAAGGTTCTTTACCACTTAAACCTCAAAACTAGAGCCAATGGATTCATTAGCTCATTTACAAAGTACCTCATCAGCGAACTTGAAGTTCCTTGATATAAATATAGCCACATAGTGTTCGCAGCCATGTTGAATAATGTGTTGACCATGCATAAAAGCCTACTGATAGGACAGTTATCTTTGGCACAATTGTTGATACAGAGAAAACTGCAGACATATGATATCAGAACAGTATTATATAACACTAAATATATAGATTCGCAGGCTCAATTCAAGTGTGACAGTGATGCATTACTTGGTGCTATTCAGAGCCCAGTTTTCACAGTGAAATGAAAGCTGTGTTATCTGAATACACAGGGTATACAGCCCAACCTAGCCAACCAGGAAGTGAGTGTCACTCATTGTGGTGTCCTGTGTACATTCTCCTTTAGCTTACACACATAGCTATACAATATACAAACATACAGCACGGCCTCTCTGAAGCCTGGATTCTCTAACGGCAGTCCAAGGGGTTTAGTGAGTGAGTTAGTTAATGTCACATCGACAATATTTCAGCCATATCGTGATGAAAGGGGTTTTGTGAATATTGGTATATTCATATACGTAATAAGAATATGCACATTCAGATAATCACACTATGTTACCAAGCAGAATTTCAAGTTACCAGTCTACAAGGAGGAAGTTGTATCAACATGCTCACTGGTCCTGAGGCAGTGAGTCAGACCTATGGTGACACTTGCTGGAAAACTCAGCAGGGACTACTTTGGAATGTGACTACTTTAGATTAATGTACCCAACAAATTGATTAAATTTATTAATAAATATTGAATTTTGTATAACATATCAAAACTGACAATGAACATGTCACTTGATTGGAGCTTGCAACCAATGACATGTATTATCGATCTTGTTGGTGCCATCTTACATTTAGGTAAGAGTTCTGCCAGTAATCCCTGCTTGAAATGTATTCTATTTATTAGGATTATTTCGAGGGTTTAGGATACGGTTTCGGCTTATTATAAAAAACATTGGCCTGTATTCTTAGGCATAGAATGATTTGAAAAAATATGGGTGTTACCAGCGGAAATCTTTCCTCTTAAAACCCAGAGTTGCTGCAGACAAACCTAACCTGGATCTTCATGGTGTCATTCACTTAATCTATTCAAATGGAGCTAATCCTTGAAAAGCCAGAACGAAACTCAAGATAAATGCAAACATGTAGTAATTTCATACCATACACAGCACGTATAGAGAAATAAAATTTCAAATATTAAACTGATAATCTGCATCAGGTGACGCAGCTACCACCAAGAGGAGGAAACAGAGACTAGATCACTGTGTGACATATTATTGCAGTTATTATGACTCAGAATACAAAAAGTTGGTCATATCAATTCTATTTCCGGTGCTGACAGTACTGACAGCAAGGCACAATGCAAAGAAGAGGAAAATTCAGTTTGAACAACATAAAAATCAAGTCACATGCACTATACCCACATTCACCCAAATAATGGTAATGGATTCCATTGCCGAAAGTATTATACCGAGGGCATTCTATTATGATAAACACTTTCAATCCAAACACACCACTAAAGCATTGTTTAACAAGTGATAAAAACATTAACTCAGCCAAGAATTTCTCTTGCTCTTGCTTTCAATTTGCTTGATTGTTAAGTACTTTACCTTTAGCCTTACACAGGTCAGCTATAGAAGGTGGGGAGCGGGTGAGTGGGATGGGGGAGCGGGTGAGTGGGAGGGTGGGTGGGTGAGTGAGTGAGTGAGTGGGAGACCAGGAAAGTGCGAAAGTGGAAGAATGGAAATGTATACCACTGAGTCTGAGCAGATTAGATGGAAATTGGGTCAGTGGATGAATCGATGAGTTGGTGAGTGACCACCCAATCCCATTTGTGGGAAAGTTGTTGAGTGGGTAAGTTGATATCTAGTTGATTGGGTGAGTTAATGAGTGAGTTGGTGTCTGACCACCCAACCCTGTTAAGCTGCCTCTTATCAGTGGGTGGGTGAGAGAGAGAGAGTGGGAGATACTAGTTGTGTGCACAAGTGGATGAGCGGGTGAGTTGATAAGACAGTTGGTAAGTGAGCTTCTGATCCAGCTAGTAGCCTCTTACCCCTGCGGTTGTGTGAGCATCAGAGGGTATGTAGTTGAAAGAGCCAGACACTGGGCCATTTGGAGGGTGAGCAGGCCAGTGGGTAAGTGGGATAATGGGTCAATGCCAAATACTGTCCAAACATGAGAGACTTTTCATTTTACTGCAGTAATCTCTAGGGCTGGACAGAGGCCCTGAGTCATGCTAACATGGGAACTTTGTTGATCTGAACAACAGCTTAGCTTTTTACACATTTCCATCATATTTTACATTTCTATGTCATCATACATTCTATTATACATATTCTTATAGAGCAATGTTAATGCAAAAAATAATGTAAAGAACACCAGAAGACATGGAACCGTAATTAACTACAATGTCAATATGCAATAAAGCTTCACTTCATAAAATACCTTACTTTTTATATTAATATTTGGTAAATAACAAAATATAGTGAGCACTGAACATCAGCTTTGGTTGCCTAGTCAACAAAGACTTCAGCAGATCAAAACTGTTTTACCTAGAAAGTTGAATATGTCATTTGCAAAACATTTTACCTGATTCTATAGGGAAAAAGTTAAAATACAATTGATTGGTTATCGATAAATTAATGAACTGATTGATCACAAATGACAATAGTAACTCACTGGGGCCTGGTTTGCACTGATATATCCAAGGATATCAAAAATGGTAGATGTCGGTAACAAACCTCATGAGGCTTAGGAAGCTGAGTATGGGCCGAAAAGCAATGGATGTCGCCACAGCCATGTCAGGCCTTTTCAGTATTCAAGAAACCTGTGACGACAGTGATCTCGTATCTCTATGTACATAAGTGTTTCCCTTGCACCTTACAGCTGATGACTCACCAACACATGTAGAGCGTGTAAAAATAAATCCATACTTAAATTAATTCTTTTTAGAGTCACGATCACTTTTATGTGTACATTAGTTGGGTCATGGCCGAGTTCATTAATCTGTAAACCATACCTTGGGAATATAAGAATTACTGTTGAGAATCAACATACATACCTCATTCTTTACTCCAATACAAAATAACGTTCTTAAAGTGGCTGATAAACAGTACCGTCCTCATGAAAGGGAGTTCATTTGACACCCTCTACAACAGTATTTCCGTTATAGCATTTACCATAAGTACCCAGGATGCTTAGAACATAACATTAACATTAACTGAACCATCAAAAGCAAGTAAATCTGCTTTCTGACTAAACTAAAGTTTTAGATAACAGCTACTGTGCAGTCCTTCTATTCTAATGTATTAAGTTAAAGTGAGTGAGTATGGTTTTACGCTGTTTTTAGCAATATTCCTGCAAACTCACGACAGGCTTTCTGTTTTGAAAAAAGGTACTATACACAATAAAATAACAAAATATAGGCCAACTGCCACTAAATAATTATCAAAACAAATCAATCTGGAGTCAAAATTCATATTGCTAAACAAAGGGTATTGTATCCCTTTGTGTAATGACGTGCCAGATATAGCTGATATTGGGATTCATATTGCGTATTAATTTCCATGTATGGTTTAGCATGTGAGTTATGCATTATCTTAAATAACATGTCCCTTATCAGCTTCACAAGGAACAGATGAAGTGAAAATGAGTCAACAGAGTACAGGGTTACTAAATGTATTTTAATCATACCTCAGGAATTGAAAGCAATGCTCTAGAGGTTCTCAAAGTGTGTGTTATCATGTCTTCTCTCCATAACACAGCTTAAACACCACAGCAGCAATAAAACAGATATAAACATATAAATAGATCTTGATTGTTATTTATCATACAGGAGAAAAATATTCACTGTTATCGACATTTCTGAAAACGTCTAATTGCATGACCAACACAAATGCTTCTCGGGGTAGCCCAAGTCAATTTCTATTTCAGCTCTGACAAGACCACAGACTAAAAGTACACAAATATTATTAAAGAGTTGTAGAATCTGCAAAAGAGTGGTTTTCCCATACATCATTGCATGCTAATTAAACATTGACAGTGGTTGATGCATGCCTGCAGTCGGTGAATAAACCATTGCTCATGACAGATATGCTTATAACCAGAGTAAGTACGCCTAGTTTTGTATAACCAGTGTGTCAACAAGAACTCGTCGCCATGGTACAAGAGAGATTTGATGGGGGAGGCGCAGTTCTGAGCTTCAGAAACACAATCAGTCATTATTTCTGTAAATAGTTCTTGTAAATGCCTGTGAGCAGTCAAATAAACTAATGGTGCGATATAATGACATTATGATTATGATTATTATTATAATCAATTATCTAGACCACCTCAAAATGCTTTCACATTATACAACAGATAACCAGCATAGACTTGCGATAATTGCAGCACTATGATTAGCTTGGAACCTGGACCAAGTGTCGAACCAAAGTGCCCTTGCAGGCAAATTGGGAGAAAATAATTATTTTGTTCAAAATTTAAGTTCTCATTTTCCTACGTTCCCTTTTTGCATAAACCTAAGCCTTGAATCCTTTTCTGTTTAGTTCCACATTTTTATATGAACTGGGAAATGTTTCATTTCCATTTGGCAGACTCGATTATTTGCAAACTGCATAGACATATAGCTGGAGGAATAATGCTTAGTGCGGCATTAGTTGAGTGGAGTTGGGCTTTATGGCACATCGGCATTATTCCAGCCATATAGTGACGAGAACAAGTCTGCATTAATAAACATTGCAAGTACAGAGTCAAAATGAGTTTTATTTCAAAAACATATATTCATTACATTGTTATATAAAGATAGAAAAGTCATAGCACTAAATTTAAAAGCAGGCAATTAACCAACCAGCCTACCATTTCCACTTGGGGATATTGGTACATTGGTGTATGGAATATATATTGGTCTCGGTAAGTACCTCACTATAGTCAACAGCACCATCAACTCTGCACGGAATCAACAGACCAACACAGAGAACAGCACCTGACGGACTAAAGACAATAACTCAATAAGCCAACCCTAGTGTTCAAGAACAGTGCAGGTTACAAATTTCAAACATTGTATCAAAGACAGGTATGAAACGCATGAACAATTAGTACAAAAATAACTTTAGAACTTTGGAAAACTGTGAAGCATCCAATGTTTGAGACTTCCGCATATTTTCTAGTCCAGTTATTTACCAACAGGCTCTTGCTACTTTGCTAACCACAATCATCTGATTCAAGCCAAACCTCCGGATCAGCATCTAGAAATAACCCAGGGCAACACAGGGCTGAGTGAGTTGGTCCCCAGACAAACATTCCCAAGGGTACTATCTCCTTAGGCATTTCCTTCACCCCACTTGTACATCAGGGAATTCACCAACCCACCAATATCCACGGATGTACCAAGCCTCTACCCATCATCCAACAATCACCTATAGTCTATGCTTCCAATGACACTCAACTTTGAGTTTACTAGGAATGACAATTCGTGAAGATTGTCATCCAAATTTACGCTGCTTTTAGCAATATTCCAGCAATATCACTGTGGCGGACACCAGAAATGGGCTTCACACATTGTACCCATGTGGGAATCAAACCCGGGTCTTCGGTGTGACGAGAACACAATTTAACCACTAGGCCACCCCACCGCCCCTACTATGTGTGAAGCCAGTTTCACTTGTTAAACTCCTGTGAAGATCCTGATTTGTGTTTGTGTTCAGCAACCCTTGTCATACTATAGTTTGACTAAGGGGATTAGGTGACCAGGCTGACTGACTCAGTGACATGTACACTCGCGTAACCTTGATTCATGGATATAAGGGAAGTACGGCGAAATTCATATTTTGAATGCATGATTTCGTTTTGTATACGCACTGATTATTCTATTCATTGATTCAACAAATTGAAAATGCCTAATATTCCACTCGTGAATGAAACGTTTGTTTACGAAGCCATTTACAATCATCATCCATTCGTGTGCCCACAAAATGTGATGTCACCTTGTTTCGTGGATTACGTAGTCGGTTACTTCATACAACTATGACAACGAGAAGTCAGAAGGTTGGAGCTAACAGTATCTTTTTTACATGACATTTTGTAAAAATAAAATTTGTAATGGTGGTATTAGTGATCTGGGTCTATTTATCTCAATGCTGGACAATCATATTTAGTGTACTTGCATGTAATGCAGAGATTCAGAATTTTTTTGTCAGTGAGGCGTAGCATTGTATGTACATCAAAAGTACTGCTTTGTGACGTCAGTCGAGACTTAATTACGAGCTAGCAAGATTTTTTCCGCGATCCACGATTCAAGGTTTATCCATGAATTTAGGTAACATTTCTCTAATGTATCCGTAATGTTAATGACATCAGTAACTTGACTCGTTATTAACACACCACAATAAAACAGCTGGAATATTGCTTAGTGCATAAATAAACAACAAACAAAACAAGTTCTGTACCTACAGCTGCGACTGTCATGTTCACAACACAAATAATCAGTTTTCAAACTCTGGGGGACCCGTGAAGGTCTGGGTTAGAATATTGACCTTCAGTAACCCATGTCATAAGAGGCGACTAATGGGATCGGGTGGTTAGGCTCGCTGACTTGGTTGTCACATGTCATCGGTTCCCAATTGCGCAGATCGATGCTCATGCTGTTGATCACTGGATTGTCTGGTCCAAGCTCGATTATTTACAGACCGCCGCCATATAGCTGGAATTTTGCCGAGTGCAGTGTAAAACTAAACTCACTCACTCACTCAAACTCAAACTCAAACTCTGGAACCGGAGCGTCCATGAGATCTTCTCCAACTGTATACTAATCTAGGAAGGATCCCCTAAATGCTGAACTGTATCATTATCGTCATGACTTACATGCTTAGTTTGGATTTTGACAATATTCTAACAATATCTTGATCAGCTGTTGTTTGGGAGACACATACTCTGATCTTTACATATCATGCTCAGTATTAAACTGCAAACACTGTGCTAGTCATTGTCTGTGATACTGAAGTTATAATGTTATGTCAGCTTGATGGTGAAAGTAAGATGTTCACACATTAAACTGGTTGAAATTCCTGTGCTTCATTACAGTTTCCTTGTAGACGTATCTAGATAAAGTACATACAATGTCCCGGCTCTATCTTGTGGTATCGACCAGTCAAAAACTTTCTCATAATGCTTCACAAGAACAAACATGACATATCAAATTTGGTCACTGAATATATGAAAATGTAATTTAACATCACATCTTGATTAAATACTTCAGTTGCACTTCTCCTATTGTTTTGTAAGCTTATCCACACACTGCTCTACACAGCTGCATTTCTTTTCTTAAAGTAATCACTATACACAAGACAACATGTTACATCTACCTGACTTAACAAACTGACCTCTGCTTCTTTGGCTTGCTTGTCTGCGTAATCCTCTTGAGGACCGGGACTTTGAAAGGACATTGGAAATACGAATCTTGATCATTTTCATATCTAGAAAGCAAGTAGTGTCATTTCCTGCTCCACACATTCCAAATCATGTCTACTACCCACATATGCTGCTCACACACAACTTCATACTCTCTGGATACTTAGTGATCTTGATACTGAATTGGCCAAGTGAAACACAAATAAAAAAGCCACCATCTTGTTTTCTGATCACATGACCTCAACTTCATCATTGCTCTTATATGAATTAGTAGTATGAAACCAAACAAAGGCAGGAAATATTACCTTGTCATAAGGATATACACTCAGACCATCCATCATAAAAAATATGTCTGCAACCAATAACTAGGTCATTTAGCATGTTCAGTTTATCTATTGATGTTATCTTCTGCTAAATATTTTATTTACCTGAGATATACAATTCTAGAAATTATAAAATACACATTCAGTTTTGGGTTGGAAAATGAATCCATCCCAAACAATAGCATCCTAATCGTTCCTCCAGTTTTGTAATAAACAAAGGAAAAACCTAAACTTTCATATTATAGGTGGTTTGTTTATACAGTTCAAATTCAGACGAGGGATTAAACCTAATTTCTAAATTCAAGGTCACTTCACATCCACAGTGTAGCCCTGTTAGTCATGAAATGCCACTTCAGGAGCTCACTGATGGAAACGCCCTGGTGACATTTTTCTGTACCAATCATGATGATACATTAAAATGGTAACCTACTGATTCAGAACTATCAGGGCATGTACCCTTTGATAACCTATAGAAAAAGGATTCTTTAACTTAAATGAGGTGTTACGAAAGAGGGAATCAAAGAGGTGAGGTACCGTATGTTGTCGTCTAAAGGGCAAGTGACTAAAGACTAAAACGACCACTGGATCAGTGGTATTCACAATTTGAACAGTCGCAAAAGTATAGGTGTTCCTAAATACTACCCCCTGTGTCACTATAACTTACCCATAAAAGCTTTCAAAGGCTCACGGAGAACATTATAGTCTGACATTGATCCATGAAAGCATTATTTCTTATTCTGACAAAGCGCTATACTAAACTTAAAAACTTAAGTGAAATTTGTGTTGTTGATACTCCTGCAAACAGCAATATAATGGCAGGCTGTAAACAAGTGAACCCGGAGCAGACAAACCAGTGATTGATATCATGAGCAACCATCAATGCTGTATGACATGCAAGTCACATGATACAAGCATAGTTTCCGTTTGACAATGTCAATCAGGAATAGCTACTGGAGCGTGTGTTCATAGAGACAACATGACCGTAAGCTTCCAAAACTGCTTGGCTCATAGTCAATGTATACAGAAAAGGTTCCCCAAATCTCAAGGAGATATTCAGCTGATTTCATTTATTTTGACAGAAAAGCCTATCCTAACTTGGCTGTGTGGACCATTCTACTTGTGGTCATTAGCAGGACAAATAAACAAACACAGACACACCCCCACCAGGCTTCCATGTTCAAGCAGGAGTCATGTAAACAAGCAGGTTTAGTTCGGCCAACAATGATATTGTGAACAGTTGATACAACTAATTTGAATCACTGTGGCTCGTGCACGTAGCTTCTGATTGTCATCCAACCATAGCAACTGTTTCTAAGCTTTGCTTAATTTTCCATTCTCCTAACTTAGCTCCAAGCTGCATTCTCAGGGATTAAACATGTATGTATTAAACCCTTTTTCCCCAAAATAGGATCAAACTGTCTTAAGTTTCGTAAACAAACATTCACAATGTTGATTCTTACATTTCTGAATGAGAAATACCATGTGTGTGTTACTTTTATTTCAATCATGTTTTAAATATAGGACAAGAAAATCAGGAAGTTACAACATGTTTTTCAACAATGACTTCAGAAAATAATGAAAACACAAAACTTCTGAATGAAAATTATTTGTATCCAGTCTCAACAAGATTGAACTTTAAAACTCTGATCAGCCTTGACCTTTGTCCCAAACAAAGCCATCATGTTAGAAGTGACATCACACCTTGGTTCCCCACGTAGCTTGTAACAAAATCAGTGTCATCATGACACACATCTCTTGCTGGAAAGTACATTCCTTCATTGACAAAAGATACAAAAGCTACGATGAGTCTTATAGAGCAGGGATGAACCAACATCAACACAAACTAGACAATTGCTCGTCAACATTAATCCCGACAGTGATTTTAAAATGTCTTTCTCCCTGTTTTGTTCCGCCTTCAAGGACAGAGGCTGGTAGAACCTAAAAGTGCAATAGGCAGGTTTAAGACTGTTTGTTTTGTTTGTTTGTTGTGTAATTCCACTCAGCAATATTCCTGTTGTATTATGTCATGTTGCTCTGTAAATAATCAAGTCTGGAGTAGATAATCCACTGACAGACATCAGCAAAATCCATCTATGCGATTAGGATGCATGCCTAAACCAAGTCATGGATATGTCAGTCTGACCACCTCATCTCAACCTCATACTACAAATGAGTGGCTCAAAACCAATTCTAACTCAGACATTCACATGCGTTATGGAAATCAAATTGAATTTACAGACAGTACTCATGTGGGGAATTGAACCTGAGTTTCTTGTATGATGACCAACCACTTTAACCACTGGCCCTACTTCACAGGTACAACTGACAATATGCTATGTTTTTTTATGACAGTTGTTTTGTTTCATATCTTATAAAATTAAAAAGACTAACTTCGCAAATGATCATATCTCTCATCATGTCATGGAACGTGTAACAGCAAACAGGAACCATCTAATTGGCATTCTGGGTGATATAGTAGGGGCTTTGATTCTATCCCCAAAAACATATTGTCATCAGAATATATTTTCCTAAAATAACTGTTCAGGCTTTTGAAAAAAAAATGTCTGCCATAATCAATACATTATTGCAAGTTGCTTTTTTTAAAAAGAAATATATTATTATCAAGGCTCATAGTTTTAACTTAAAGCATATTTGATTTTGCAGTTGGAGCTGAAACAATATTTTGTTTCCGTTCAAAATCTTGGGCATCCTCTTCATAAGAATATGAAATGTGAAGTGGTAATTAAACTCCCTTTGACTGAAATACCAAAAGACGTTAAAATATGGTACTTGTTGGCCCCCTGCCTGGCGCTCGGCATTAATGGGTACAACAAGGACTGGTTGGCTCGGAGTCAGTATAATGTGTCTGAGTGGGGTATTCATGCTTCACTACGGCGTGGTATCTCAGTGGGCTAGCACTATAAAACCAGCTACAGTCGGGGCTAGTACAAGCAGCCACACATACACATCCACACGCATGCACGTCGCCATATGAGCGAAATTTTCTCAAGCACGATGTTAAACCCAATTTCACCTCACCTCACCTCAAACTCCAAAGGGGCGGTGGGGTAGCCTAGTGGTTAAAGCGTTGGCTCGTCACGCCAAAGACC
>VKKT01003537.1:43475-59492 GCA_008038995.1 Haliotis laevigata | reverse complement strand
CCACTACTACTACTACCACCACTACTACTACTACCACCACTACTACTACTACCACTACTACTACTACCACCGCCACCACTACTACTACTACTACCACCACCACCACTACTACTACTACCACCACTATTTCTGCTCCTGTTATGTCTCACACAGCTACCACCACAACCACTCCTGCGAGTGATTATACCACTAATCATGTAATCTTCATATACGTAGCATGTATTGATTGTCACCTTTGTTGACAGATTGTACAGGCCGATGTGTAGAGTGTAGGAAGGGGGCGTGTCAGTGGTGTTCGGAGCTGTGGTACAACCGCTCCTGTGAGTATGAATGTGCCCACTGCAACGACGGACGTTGCAACTGGAAGACGGGGTACTGCAAGACCAGCTGTTCCCCGGACAAGTGCGGCCATGGTTGTTCGTGCAAAGAGGAAATATCGGGTAAACATGAATATTACCATAATATGTGAGCCAATAATCTCACCTATATTAGGACACGGTCGCCCTGTCTTCAAACTTATATCATATCAAATTCTGTAGTGTATCATCTGAAAATATGTTAACAGAGGTGTAAACCCACTTGGTCACTAACTGTAAACCATTTGACATTTGTGTGTCATAGGCAGTGTCACTGATTGCTAAACTATCTTATCATCGAAGTAATTTTGGGGAGATTTAGTAGAGTTTGGGTTCGAATCCTGGATTGAACTCAACAGTAGAAAGTACCAGAATATTTTAGTACTACTTTCAAAGGAAGTGTTATTTTAAATATGACATATATTACATTTAACCACTTTTTATATTCAAAGGCAAGATTATGGCTGATGCACGAGTTGGTTCAAAGTGACCAGTTTTGACTGAAAACATTATTTATCATGCATAATGTTTGCTATTTATCATGCATAATTATTTGCTGTGACGTTCTCATTATCGTTAAACAGTGTTGTAATTGTATTCCATTATGGTTATTGAGATCATGTATAAGTTCATCACATTGTGTTTTAATGACAATACGTTGTCAAGAATGTGTTGCTATCTAAAGTAAGAAGTGCTCCGGAAGCTATTCAGAAAATATAAGTGGACAAAAACATGTCTCTTTAATCTCATGCTAGGCCCAAATCGAGCGTGTTTGATGAAAACTTGGGAACCTCTTGCCGCTGGCTATTGTCAATGCTTTTATTGGAGTTACTACTACTATTGTATAGTAACTTTATACTACCATTACCATTGTGCTACCACTGTATTTTCTACTTTTGTAATAGGTCTGCAGGTATATATATATTGTTTTACAAACATAGTCAATTGTGTAACGTTTGTTTGTTTTTTTAATTGCATTCAGGGTTGACGTATCGTTTAGATTTGCAAAAATTCCTCACTCTATCTTGATGTACATTTAATGTACAAAACAAATAAAAGCCCAAAAATGGCTATATGAACAACTGATCGTAAAACACAAAATATCAAGTAATTAAACTGTCACAAATAATAATTATTGTACATTCTCATTTCAGATGCAAACAACTATAGAACGGATATAAGTGACAGCATTCCAAATAATATCATTGTTGCTTTCGTCATCGGAATCGTATTTATAGTATTTATAGTGTTTATATTCTGTGGATATACCAAATGCCCGGAAAAAGACGATGTGCCGAGGAGTACTCGCAACACTTCACGAACAGCGCGCCGAACACCCTCCAGCACAACAAACAGTCCATCTGTCATGTCGTATCCTAGCAACAATCGGAGTGACGTAACTTCCCCTTTGTACCCTTACTCTTCACAAAGCTCATACAGGAGTAATATGACTGCAGACGCCATGTGTCAACCGTTAAGAACGTCGGGGAGACACACCCCTTTTTCGAGTGATCACCCTCCTCCCCCATACGGGTCTCTATCCCCTGCAGGTATACCCCCACCCACCCCGGAAGGGTCAGCACCACCCACCTACGAGTCCTTGTTCCCTGCGAAGAGCTTACCAGACCCAAGGTGATCAAAATTCAGTGCTTAATGCTTGTCTTCAGAAAATGCTTCATGCTGACTGGCGTAGCTGCAGCTGCCCAGGTGGTATCGGTGTGTGCCGTTACCGACATTGTACCTAGTGTTGCTTTGGAGTTTCTGTAGTCATACTGCATGGATACACTATGATCCATTTTGCGACAAACCCATTGCATAGATGTCCTATAACTAGTGACCAATTTTTAAGATACGTCATTGTGTGCTCAACAGAAATTAGGTGTATACTTTGTAGATGTATGGAAATTTATACACTTGCAGCTTTCAGATGGTAACGTAGATTGTCTTGTAATAGTCACGTGAAGGAAACTAGTTCCAACATGGATTCCAAGCAGCGCTGGCTGAACTGGGATTGATTCGAGGCAAGGGAGCATCAGTTGTATGTGGTCGACATGGTTTTAACGAGGTAATGCTGACAAGGAACATTGTGTATATTTACGTCATATGGATTTATATTTACATGTTAATACACATTTTGTTGCCTAACATGAATTCTCTTGTCGCATAATATCATGTGTCGTATGTGATGTGTGACAAGTGTGTCATTGTATAAATTGTATAAATTACACGTTCCGAGAATTTTGCAGTGTGACCAAGCGTTGACAATGTACATTGTGACATTGTATTTAGATATGGAATTAGATATGTCAGTGTTAGCCTCCTATACTATAAAAGCACATAGTGGTGGTTAAACTAGCAGGTGAGGTTTGTGCACTGTTGGGGTCATCAATGGCTTGATTGTCATATTGTTTGGTTGTGGTTTCTGACTTTTTATTTTCTGAACTTTCGTATGCTATGTTGACTTCCCACCAACATAAGTGGGCGTGACACATCGGGTTGGGGATTCTTTCATAGAAACAGTATTGCCCTTAACGTTTTCCATATCATTTTACCAAAGCTAACATGTCAAGCTTGAACTGTTGTGGTTATGTATGAGACGGCGGTGATCACATATATTGTATCCCATAAACATGATCAATATTGATATTTATCACATATGTTGTATTTACTAAAGATCATATTGATGCTTTGTCGCAGAATTTGCATTGCATGTACAAAATCAACATTGGTGCGTGAAAAATATGTTGTCATGTTTATGGTTACCTGATATGTTTCCCACACGATACAGATACATTATGTATGCTGTAGGCGATGTTCATCACCACACATGGTGTGTTTCTCACATAATGCATGTGCATTATGCATATTGTGTATAACGTGCATCACGACACGTGAAGTGTGTTACACACAATATAGGTGCATTATGTATTAGGAATTTGAATCGCTTTCACGACACGTGATGTGTTTCACACACAGTATACATACATTACGTGTTTGTACGTGATGTGATATAAATGCAGAAGAGATGCATACGCCATTAGTATATAAAGTGTGCATCCAGCCACAGGAATTGTGTTTCAGAATGTATTCCACATACATAATATATGTTATCTATTATCCTATCCTTCCTTTGGTATGCTTCATAACCTATGGCATATCCCTGACCTTTCGTTATGATATAGGAACATTACGGTTAGTGTACTCTTGGTATCAGGTAGCATTTTTGCAAGAAATCGAAACAGAACAAAACATTTTATTGATCGACAACTTCTTTATTTCAGTAGATGCGACGTCTTAATACTGATGCTTACACAATATAGACACTTGTATTGATAACGGTGTTAGCATTTACACCGAAACGTTGCATCTATTGCAATGTAGAAGTTGTTAATCCATGAAACGTGTTGTTCGTCACACCAGGTTCTAAATGCCACATAAAGAAGTTTAGAACCTTTCTGTATTATCTCTCGAGTGACGTGTCTTCGAGTTAGCATCTCCAATTAAATAGTAGTACCCCCTGTGTCAGATGTGAGTCCAACATGGACGAAATATACGATTTTGATGCCGACCCGTACAGACTACGTGGGTAGATGTGAATAAACAATGCCATTTACGTACATACTTGGTCTGCTCTTGGCATCTGTCTGGAGGGGCGTTCCCAGAATTGTAAACCGGTTAACCAATTTCATCTTCCTGCATGTTTTAGATATATTTTATTGTGAGCTGTTTAGTTCCTTAGTCTAAGGATGCGTTGGTTTTTATGATTGTGCAATATCCAAGATTTACTACCAAGTCTATATGTAATTACCAAAGGTCCTTATGTCCATACGTTAAAACTGTACTATCCAGAGCCGTTGGTATCCCATGTGCTGCGTTCAATGTCTTCCTGGCGATTACCGAGCAAGCTGGACGTCAGCATAGCGCACTCTCCAAATGCAGACACTTTTATTGATTCTTTGATGATCCATAGACCTTGTGTTGAATCTGAACATCGGACAGATCCGTTTGAACGGCATGCCTTATTCACAAACCTTATTGTCGGAATCCCATGTTTGCGTCTAGTTCCAATATCTATGTCTCTCGCTTGTGTCACAAAATATTCATTAGTCCACAAACGTAGATTTTCTCATCATAACCGCCTTTCCTTACCGAACGATGCACGTGTCGCCACTGGCTTGGTTGGAATGAATATACTAATGCATGTAGAGACTCTTGTAGGCACACCGGGATATTCCATGAATTTAGACTTTCTCATTCTTTACCGCCTTTCTCTACCGGCCGATGTACGTTTCTCCTTTGGATTGGCTGATGTAAACATGATAATACGTGTGTCGACTCGCAGACACTCCGCGTGTCAATGTAGACGAATCAATTTCGCCTTCACGTTTTCCTCATTGAATGTGCCAATGAATTATTTCACACGGGAAACTACAATCATATACTCAAGGGTTTTTGTTTGATATTTGCATTGTTTACTACTGGTCTTTGAATGTTTTTGTTTACATCAATTTGTTTATTTGTCGTTATTTGGGAAACGTCAATATTTCCCTTTGTGTTAAAATCAGTCAGTGATGTTTACGATATGTTCTCTTACTGATGAGCAACCAATGTGCACAAAATGATCGATATGATTATATTAACGTTGCTTACTTATTTATTGTATTTTTAAACGCACTTTTTACATTTATCTTTTGAAATAAAATATTACCAATATTCATGCTTCGTGTTGACGCCCTTCAATCATGAAAGAATTGTATTTTATCACAGATGCGATTTTCCTATACGAGAACATAGCAATTTCTCATAAAGATTGACAGTTCAAAAGCAATTCACATAGTCACAATTGCAAGAAAGACTACGTAAAGATTTGTTAGAAAATAATATCTGTTTCTTGGTGGCTCACATACAAAATCTGACTAAACCAAAAATACCACGAGGCACTTTTTCATGTTACACCGGTTTCAGAATTCGATTCCGCTGGTGTGTTTCTATAAATAGACGTGTTTTTCTGCTGTTGGTGCTGCCATATTAGGAGAATGGAACAGTATTGAACACAACACATATATGTTCTTCTCAGAGACAAAGTGGTAAACGTCCGAACAAAAGAAAGTATCCTCTTGCAAAATTGCATTAGCAAAATAAATTACAAAGTTAACGTTACTATACTGACAACAATCGCCTACCGTGAGACAGTGAGATAGTAATGTAATATCGCCTATGAAGCCGTATCACATCCTGTTTCATTTTTAGCCAACCATACACATGTTTTGAACAGCAGTGTATTATAAATCACTCCAAAATCGTGTGGGTAAATTTTAATGTGTACACATCCTCTGAAAGCGCCAACGTACGATCGATAATGTTCATCTGCTTGATATATACGTTTCATTTCGCTCGCCTTTGCCCAAAGCTTTTAATTACCAGCATCATAAATTGTAAGATCAACATGATACATTTCTTTCGTACCATTTACCTTTTGGGTTATGTTAATTCTTTTCATTCTGCCTGACACGGAGACACATTGGCACCCACGATCTACTGTACGTTAAGTTAGGTATTTGAGACATGAAGATTGTGCTTTCAGATTCTTTGTTAAAACAATGTATGTGTGATTAGAAGGACACATAATAGTATTACAATAAAACGAATCGTTCACACTACATGAAGAGAGGCGGTGGGGAAGCATAGTTGGTAAAGGGTTCGCTCGTATTACCGAAGGTCTGGGTTCGATTCCGTACATTGTACAATGTAAAACCCATTTCTGGTGTCCCCGCCGTGATATTACTGGAATATTGCTAAAAGCAGCGTAAAACCAACTCACTCACAAAATGAACATGACATGCACATAGAATGAACGCCGTTACTTCATGCAGGTGTGGCTTGTGTCAGTGAAGGTTAATGAACATATATTTGAATGGACAACGATCAGTTGATGTATCGACGACAATGATTAGTTTTAATAACTATTTCACTGAGTAAACTGGATAATTGTGCCATCGATCGCACACGCATCATTTAATGAATAGTTGATCGAAGTTTCACTCTGCAGTTGTGAATAACACACCGGTGCGGATGGTGATTGTTACACCTGTCAATACAAAGCACACTGATTATTTATGCACGGTGTTATTGAGTATATTTACAATGGGTATATAGAAGGGAAATGAACAGCGGTAGTTGAGTGAAGGGTTGAATAGTTTGCCTATCTGTCTGTGACGGATCCACCGGTGAACAATGTTTTACCAGTGGTATTTATAATTATTTATTTATTACTATTTCCTGCTAGTATTGCTTCAGGGCGTAGCACGAATTTGAATACAATACTGATGTGTTCTGAACTATTTCAGCTGCAATCATTTGATTTCTCTTTGTGACAAACAGATTTGTACATTATGGCCATGTGTTTGATCAGTTGAACAATTGACTTGGTGTTTCGTGTGTTTGTGATGGGGGCTACCGTTGATACATTAGTTCACCATTTTATGACCACCTGGCACCATGAGTACTTGATCTTGATTCAAAGAAATATTGTCCATATGTACTACGAACGTTTTGGCACATGTTTCTTGCGACTATGGAAATGATTTTGTCGCTCTATCTACGCTGCAGTAAGCAAGTTATGGCACAGAGTCCTGTTGATATTTGGGATGCTATTTTCCCAGTAAGGCCACAGGTCGATACTATGAGCATCACGCCAGTAATCGGGACACTGAGACATGCAAACTGACGTCAGCCGTAACTACCCACTCTGCGTGGCTGGAGTTCATTAACACAGTTTAACGATCAAACATTACTCAGGAGCTTTCGACCCGGCTCGTTTGGTGTGTATTTCACCAGTATTTCACAAGCCGACCAGTTCTAGTTCTAGTTCTAGTTCTATTTATATTCAAGTTATGTTTATTCCCTGCACCAGGCAGGGTAACATCAAATACCATGTTCAAACTTCATTGGAATGACGTATCCTTGGATCGAACCGTCACTCTTCCGCTGTCTTGGCAGACGCTACATCCACTTGACTTCGAATGCGGCTGTACTTCTATTACAGCCAATGAGTCTTCATAAGTGGAGATGTTAGTTTACGGCAATACCGCCTTGGAGCCGCTCTGACCTGGTGAGAATGTGTGAGTGAGTTAGATCTAACTCTGTGTATGTTTCATAGTAACTGGTCGGTACATCTTAATAAGGATGAAGGTTTAATGTGGCACACTGCATAGATACGGCATCCAGGGGGATTGTTATAAACACGAGACAGCAGCAGTATGGTCTTCTCTTCTCGTGCCACTTTCTGGTGTTATCGCTTTTTCATCTCATGTTATCGCTTTATATATATGCGATGGCACTATGTACGCCTTTGGCTACCATATAAAGTTACTTTCCATTACAGTACAACCACTGACAATGGATATAAACTCTAAAATAAAAGTCTGTAACCCCGCCCATACCACACACAGACGCACGCACGGACACACGCACGCAAGCACACGCACACACACACTCTCTCACACACATCAGCGGGACCTAGTTCCACTACAGGTGATGTAGCTGTGCACTCAAACTGACTGACCTTAGTCAACTGAATCATTATTCAATACTTCATCGATCTGTTCCATTAGGCCCAATTCGAAAGTTTACATGTACACGTGCACAGGTCCAACACATATATATTCAACTGAAATCAACCCTTAGATTTAAGGTAGTGTTAGTGAACAACGCGCCCCGCTCCAAATGGATCGGATTAATACCTGTCGCGCTTGTATTCTTCGCCCTTAATGGCTGTATGTTTATTCAGTCAGACTTTGCACAACTAGAAACACAGATTTATAGACCTTTCAATGCATCAGTCACAAAACAATGGAAATCGATAGCCAATCCTAACACTCAAACACAGAATCGGCAAACAATATACAATCAAACAGTGCATGACAAATGATATGGACTGCTGGTAATCTGCTTTGCAGTGATGACAAGCAACGATAGAGATAAATAAACATTAACTCTCGTTGTGAACAGATAGACTCATTAACCCGGGGAGACAACTCTCGTGTGGCTTGCAGTCCAGGCGTCAAGGTAGGTGTGTTTTTACATGGACCCACCCATGCCACCATCATATACAATAATTTCATGTGATTTATTATTATCGCCTCATATCTTCAGTTCGAATTCGCGCTGAATTCCTGGTCTGTCTGTACCATGCTCGTACATGTTGGTACTCATCTGTCCAGTGCACCTGTGTCATCACATCATATGGGTGGTATCTTCTCTTGCGTAATGTGACCCATGCTTCTGTTGGTTCAGCTGTGATAGGGATGACACAGCAACATTAATGTGAATGTCGATTTTCCAGGATAGAAATGTTTCAAACACTTTCATCTTTATCAGCTAATCACCTCTGAGTAGGTTTTGTTAAAACGCTTATTAATTCACACTTGTTCCCGTCACTATATGGCTGGAATAATGCCGATGTGACGTAAAACTGGGTAGTTTAATGTGCTATTTGCTTAAAACCTTTATATATGTGATAGACAATGTTCTTGATATATGTTACAGGAAATATGTATAATCAGTAAATATGTCTAATTACTGAAATTTTCAGTAATTATACATATTTACTGGTTATACATATTTCCTGTAACATATATACACTAAACGCCAAAAGAAACGTTACCCTCCTTCCATAATAACGGAGGTACCTATGTTCAGCTGGTGTTTTGATGCGTGGACGTCCACTTCTTGGTCTGTCTACGGTGACCCCAGTCTGTCTGAAGCCCTGAATAAGTTTTATAACCGTGATACGGTGGCATCCAAGGGCGTTAACAACAGTATTGTATGACGACCCCACCTGTACCATCCCAGTGGCTCTTTTTCTCTCTACAGCTGTTAATCGTGGCATATTTCTCATAATTGTGTATCATATCATGTATTCTAGGCTCTCTTCATACCCTATAGAATCATTCTACATGTGAAATGGATGCAAATACTTCTTGAATATTGCTGCGTTTTGGCGATTGATATTGCTGTGTAAACGGAAAAATGACAAATGCTACTTTGCAAGCAATAATGTTAACAAAGATACTTTTAGATATTCCTAAACATTTTTTCACAAGATCAAAGACACGTTTTACTTGTTTTCACTAATGCAAATCAGCAGAATATGTTTTAAAAGACTGAAATCATAGGAATGATTATTTTACAATTTTACACACTCTACAACAGTTGTCTTGTGTTAATAGTTATTGCTGTTATAATCACTGTTATTGGTTATTTCGGCATGGACGAATATAGGACAATTTAACTCTTCTGGAAAAGATGCATTTCACCTAATTTAAATATGAATGCATTTGGGAATTTTTGTTTTCGTGATTTGCATAAAGCTGTGTTGTTAAGCTTTCTGTAAACTAATACCTGTTAACATATATTTGATAACTTTTCAGTAATTCATAAGGTAGGAGAGTAACGTTTCTTTTAGTGTATCTTCGAAACTACAGAATAAAATTTGTTGTGCGTAATGCATATCCTACCAAAACATAATGTTGCCACTTTCAAAGTATTATTTTATTTCTTGGCATCGTATTTTTGAATTTTGTTCTGATTATTTGTATATAGTTTAGTTTGTTCGAAATTTGGATTTTATTCTCGTAATGTTGATCATTGTCTCACTATAGATCAATTATTTAATTTCATTGTTGAAAATTCGATTTTTTTTATCACGCCGATAATGTTCTTGACACATTATCAGAAAATTATCCAAATTACGAGAAAAAATACATGAATTTTAACGATTTTTGTAAGTAAGTGAAATAGCTATAAACCAAGAAATATTCATAAAAAAGAGTTACACCAAAGCGATACCATAAGACTTTCCTATTATTCTTATGTACAGTGTATGCTCTCGGATATAACTACAGTGCCATGAAACAAAGAATGTATGTTTTCGTAACATGCCTGTATGACAATGCATTATAGGCCTTTGACAGCCTTATTAGTAAGATGAATACAGATTGAATGATTGACTGTAATATCTTTCATGTTCTCACTAGTGCAAGTACTCGACCTTGGCAGCAGTTGAAGACACTCATGCAGGACTATAAACATGGCAGCATGGATTGTCTCCGTGCTTTGTAGTCTGGTAATGCTGACCCTGGCCTATGTCACAGGCTCCCATGGTAAGATATTTGTATACAGTTTTCATAATTTGAGACATGTCAAACAAAGCAAATTCTCAGAAATACACATAGCTTGTTAACTAGAACTGATTTACATCTGAAATGATATAATTTGTGTACCGACAGAGCCAATATCGTAACTATGATCTATTACTAACTTATCTCGAAATACTAATAGGTCGTTGCAGTTTCAATCGGCGGAAGGAATTCGAGATGAATAGGTCGCCTTGGGTGTTCAAAACATAGCTGTTGTACCTGTCAGTAATGTCTTAGGAACAATCCAAGTCAAACTCGAAATCGTGTTGATATACATGCAATGAAGACGTACATACATATTTCCCTTAAAGATCAAATTTTGTGGGAATTATATAATATAAAGACGAGATTCATACCTTGAGTGTTTCATATATAAAATATATTGGGAGCACAACTATATGTCTTATGCTTGCCAAAGGCTCGAGTAATGTGTTTCCAAGAAAATATGAGTATTAATAGAAAGACCACGGGATTCAATAGCAATGAAACTACAAGTTCCTAGACTGTAAAGGATTTAGAGGTTTTCCTTTAAAATCACAACATACAGAGTAAATTGAACCTCCGTTTATACTGTCTTACACTAAAGGACATATTTTGCTCATCTGAATTTAACCCGAGATAATTCACCAATGTTTGGGTAATATAGATCTCGTGAACAGTAGTTCGAACCGTAGTGATAGCGGTTTCGGCAATCCATATCTATAAGGATATGGCCCGTCACAAATGCCTGAGAAGTGTACATTTTGTTTGTATGCCTGCATTTTTAAACTTGATTTGCTTGAGTGAAGGGCAGTCGGAAAGCTTACTTGCTTATGCGTCCGCTTGTAACACGGACAACCCACATTCCATATGGGAACAAAGCATGAAGCCTATTTATGAATGGGGCGGTGGGGTTGGCTAGTGGATAAGGCGTTTGTTCGTAATGCCGAAGACCCGGGTTCGATTCCCCTCATAGGTACAATGTGTGATGCCCATTTCTGGTGTCACCGCCATGATATTGCAGGAATATTGCTAAAAGCGGCGTAAAACTAAATTCACTTACCCACTCACTATCAATGATGCCCCGTTTACTCGATATTGCTGGAATACTTCTAAATGCAGTTTATAACCATACCTTGTGTTTTAAAATCACCCTTGACGTGGTTCGTTTTACCTTGGGTTTCAGAATGCTCGGTGAACTGCCTCGCCTGCAGCGCCGACGGTAGTTGTGTGAGTTGTTTGGCTGGGTACTACGGTGTTAACTGCACACCCTGCAACCCTGACTGCAACAACTCCGCGTGTCTGTTTGACCTGTGCGCTGAAGGATGTGTGAAAGGGTTGTACGGGCACACCTGCGACAAGGACTGCCGACAGTGCCAGCACGGCTGTGACCAGTGGAAGGGGATATGCCTGGACCTGTATACACCCACTACCCAGTACTACCTAGCTGGCAAGGAGCGTAAGTTGTTTTGTTGAAAATACCGTTTTGTTGAAACATGCTTCCCTCATGACATAGATGCATTAACAGCAAATTGCAGAAAACATCACAACTCGCTGTTACATTAACGGGTTAAATGTGTTGATTTTACGAATGATTCAAACAAGTATTGTGCAGTATATGATTTTGATGATTTTATACGGAAAACATAGGTGAATTACGTGTACCTGCAGTATACCTATCTCAAAATATGTTTATTTAATTTTAACAGCATCAGACTGTTGCTATGCATGAAAGAAAACAGGCATTTTCTCATCGAGATCTAAAACATAAATACGTAATAATTTCATAATGTATTTATCATGTTCATACATCTATCAGTGAAGAACGTTCCCAATTGACTGTACTTTCAAATGTTTGTGACGGATGCTACAGGTGCGGTCGAGTACAACCTTATTGAGGGACCGTTCATTATTTATGGCAAGGGTGTGGTCGGGGTGGGGTGATGATGAAGTTTATGGAGAAGTATGTACAATGTGAATGTCCTTCCCCCATAAAATTTATGTTAAAGTAAATGACCCCCCTGCATGTTATGCACAAAATACATGAAACCCCCTCCACCCATATTTTTTTAGCATAATTCTATATTTCCATACGTAGAAATTTGATTACAAACCACCCACCCCCGACCTCCTCAGAACAAAATGGGTGGACATTCAGAAACACTACAATATGTGCAAATGCGTGTGGGGCATGGTCAAAGGGCAGTGGTCAGTTACAATATATGCAAATGCGCGTGGTCAAAGTGCAGTGGTCAATGGCTTTTATTCAGTATACAAACAAATGTACACGTTGGATTAGCGACAATACATTGCGCCCAGATGAACCCCTTTTTAAAATATTGGTATCCCTGTCCGAATTATTCTCAAAAATTTCATCTTCTTGTATAGTCATATATTATGCTATATCTATTATTATGTCATTTCGTGGTTCAATGGTGGGTGTAATATTGTAAATAGGAATCACTATAATCTGATAAGAATTATTTGTACATTAAGGAGTAAGAATAATAGGAAACCCATGCTTGTATTCCGACTGAATTATAAGCATGTGTTTATGTGTGAATCACTGTCCAAAACTCTGTACTCGTAAACATGTGATGGTATCCGGCCTCACCAGTTGCAAGGAAAGGCACATGTTCACCTTAAAATCACCGGAACACTGGTTACAACTTTGTTTGAAGTTGTTACAAATGATTCAAATGGGTGAGTGAGTAAGTTTAGTTTTACGCCGGAATCAGTAATAGTCCAGCTTTATGGCGGCGGTCTGTAAATAATCGAGTCTGGACCAGACAATCCAGTGATCAACAGCATGAGCATCGATCTGCGCAATTCTTAACCGATGACATATGTCAACCAAGTAAGCGAGCCTGGCCAACGGATCCCGCTAGTCACCTCTTACGACAAGCATGGGTTCCTGAAGATCAATATTATAATCCGGACCTTCACGGGTCCAAAATGATTCAAAACAATTCGTTACAGGTGAAATAGATACCAGCATACCAGTCTGATATTCGAACTACGTGTTCTCGTAATGTTTTGTTGGATATAGAGATACAGTCATTTTTGTCCTTTAATGACTAAACTTTGAACATTTGTTTAATCGTCGCGAAAATCAGTAAACAAGTTCCTATTGAAACAGACAGGGTGTAAATTACTATTTTCAGGAAATAAGTTCAACTTTTGGAATAAGCTATAAATATTACAGTTATGTAAATTAGATGACAGAAAGAACAAGTGAACCAACCAGCTTCACAATATGCACTGTTTCCCGTTATGATTCTCTCGGTCATAGTTCACAATATTGGCACGTGTAAAATACATGGATGTCTTAGGTCTCGGGATTATTAGTAACAAAGTTGTTTTTTGACATATAGAGAATTTCACCCGCTGTTTTTTGACATCATATAGATCAACACGAGTCAATAGAGGTTCAACACTACGAGATTTGGAACGAGTTTAAAATGTTATCCTTGAGTGTTGACATATTTGTTATTAAAAGAGGGGGAGATTCTGGTTATCCAAGACAGTTATCCTCCTGATGCTCCAGTATGTAAACAGTTACAGGTATTGCGTCCAATCTGAAAACGTGCAGCAGTAACAGTGAGGTTAGTGATGTCATTTGATTATAACGAATTTAAAAAAATCCGCAGTTACACAACCCAAAATACATTATTTCTATTTCCCAATAGTACGTGAGTTTGTGTCAGTGTTGTTTCGTGTTGATACGTTAACCGGTATGCGTTCTTGAAGAACTAGGCGTGAAACCAACATTAAAGCGAGAAATGAGCTTTAATTAACAATTGTATTGTAAACTTAACTAGTTTAAGATCAATACTAATCAACACAAAGGTATCACGGTGGCAGGACAAAGTTGTGTAGCAGTACACATTCAGAGATGATATTATGCAAGAGTACTGTTATAGCAGATTGAATAACGGTAATGATCGTGATATTCAACTCTCAACAACAGTAATCCAGCTTGGACTAAAGAGAAAAGCGTATCCAGAGTGAGATTATCGTATACATTGCTTGTCTTCTTGTGGCTGGAGGTGTAAGGTGAGATAAGAGGCAGCGATACCTACATACCTCTTTAAGGCAGATGATTCTGGAATAAGGTCTCCTTGTAACCCTTTCCAAATCATTCTCTCTAAAATGTAGAACAGGTCTAAATATAGCACATTTTGGACATTTTGTGCGTATATATATATGTGTGTGTGTGTATATATATATATATCGGGGTATATATATATATACGCACAAAATGTCCAAAATAGTACAGGTGTTCAGTCATAAATATCACATAGATAAATATAAACAGAATGCCTTTTTCTCCAACAGAAGAGTAAAGAACGAAACAAGGCATTCTGTTTTTATCTCTCTCTGTCTCTCTCTCTGTCTCTCTCTCTCTCTCTCTCTCTCTCTGTCTCTCTCTCTGTGTGTGTCAGAGTTTAGTGATATTGATAATTAATATCTATCCCAGTTTATGTCACCATTATTTTGACCAATCCCTACTACAACACATTATGGTATGAAGGAAATACTAGCAAAAAACGTCCATAAACTCAACTCAATTACTTCTGTTTCAGATCTTCCTCTTCACACGAGTTACAAAATCATGATCGGTATTATGTCCATAGCCGGAGCGGGCATTCTCTGTACCATATGTGTGTTCGTGAAGGAAAAGAGGTTTCGATACACCACATTCCACACTGTGTTTCGTCGGCCAAGACAGCGGCCTTTACGTATGAGACGCCTTCCTAGAAATAACAGTACCCGTGAAACATTCATCTGGGAAACGGTGCCTGACAATATAACGGTGCTGTCAACAGAAAATATGACATCTTGCGACATTGCAACGCAATCACTGACTTCTTCCAATCATATCTCAAGTACCCTTAAATCTGAAATTATCCCGCTTAGTACCAAACAAACAGTACGGATCCTTATCTCACCCCCATCTCCGTGTAAATCACGTGTTTTGGAGCAGGCTGACTTCCCTCCCACCTATGTCTCCTTGTTTCCTTAATGTGTTTCTAGTTCAGAGTACCTTTCGTTCCACTGTGCTTTGAAATATGTAGTATTGTTGTCATGCAGACCTTACTTCTTCCGATACCCTGTGCTCTGGTTTCCATACTCAGCATGGTATGTGCTGCTGTTTCTAAAAGAGACTTAAGCCCTTTCTACACATTATATTGCTTCCTCGAATTGGTCTTGGTGTCAAGCCTCCGCTCTCCACACCTCGTTCCATATCAGGGCAACCGCTTGCAGGATATTGCCCACTCTCTTACCCAGAGTTCCATTCGGCCAACCAGCATAGTACCACTGCCGCAGGCCAGAAAAATGTGACGATTCGTCACAACTGACATAGCCCATTTAATGAAATTTACATATTTCTGAAACTCTTTTATTTTTCACGTGTCTACACATCTAATTAAACATCTTTGATAGAGTGGTGTAGTTTCACTGAGAAAATATCCTAAAAC
>VKKT01003537.1:28419-39427 GCA_008038995.1 Haliotis laevigata | reverse complement strand
TACTGAAATTCAATATTCAAACCTGGACCTTGACGG
This sequence comes from Haliotis laevigata, assembly GCA_008038995.1. Lineage (NCBI taxonomy): Eukaryota > Metazoa > Mollusca > Gastropoda > Lepetellida > Haliotidae > Haliotis > Haliotis laevigata. The sequence goes on along the minus strand of VKKT01003537.1, from coordinate 39,391 downwards.
GTGGACGAACGGGTGACGTTTTGGTCTGAGGCTTCTCTGTTTAGAGTGGCGTGTAAAGATCCGATGATCATCCATTCGAATAAACGTTCTCGATGATTAAATCTTTAATTTGCCGACATTAAACCAGTTCTGATGTTGTTAACACGACGTTGTAAAGATATAAGTTAGAAGATACATGTATATGTCCTGATGACGTTGTGGTTCTTCAGGCTGGGACGATCCATGTCAACAATCAGACATACAAGATCTCCCCAAAGAAACATCACGTGGACAAGCGCCAGGCGTCCACTAGCAGAAATCAGCACGAGCTGCGGGAGATTGTGTCCTTTAATATGAATAATGACACAGCGTTTCCTTCCCTTGAGCAAGGCATTCCGTCAAATGTCCAAGGCATTCCGTCAAATGCACAAGGTATTCCGCTAAATGTCTTTCTTTTAATCCTTCCTAGGAATTGCAGAGTGTTGGGGCAGCCTGGTGGCTGATGTGTCTGTTCGTTAATCCGATAACTCTTGTTCTGGACCCCTCATTGGAATAGTGTGGGAAGCCTATTGTGCCGTCATATTGTTGGAATACTGCTGAAAGTGGCATTCAAAACATTCTCATTCACTGAAAGCACTGTGTTAAATGAAGAAGGCATTCTGTCAAACTCCACCAAAGGTTAGAAGCATACAACAATTTATATGTCACGGATGAACAGGTGATGAAAGTTTAACCCCGTCAAGTACTTGCAGAAATACTTCGAAAGAGAAATAATAAACAATTAACAACGGTGTTCTGTACCATGAGGAACTAAATACATATGAATATTTACGTTATGTTCCAGGCATGTCAAACGATCATACACACTATACCATCGAGCTGGCTCTATTCCCTGATTTCTCGGACTACACTGGGTAAGTCCTACCTATGTGTTAAAAAGCCAGAAGCGACTTAAAGCGGTGAAGTGAAATGGGCTTTAATGTCGCGTTGAAGGCTTGTTTGAAGTGGCGGGGCTATATGTATGTGGGTGCGCGCGCGTGTGTGTGTTTGTGTGTGTGTGAGCGTGCGCGTGCACACTCATACACACTCACACATTATACTGACACTGATACAGGCCAGTCAATCCCCGTATTAGCTCCCCTTAATGCCGAGGCCCAGGCAGGGCAACAATAATATTACAGGCTTGCTGACTTTTGAGGTCTTTTGATTAACACATTAACGTCTCGGGGCATACGTTCTATTTACCATACCTCAGAAGCCTTTGCTGCATATATAATATACATAGACAGTAAAAACGCCTATGTACATCTGACAGTTTCCAAATACTTAACATATGTCCTTTATTGTAGCTTTCTTCGGGCCGCCGATGGCAACACTACCGTCACCATCTCCAACATGAGACTGTACTATGCCTTCGTGGTGGAAATGGTAAAACTGACAATCAGTATATAGGACTACCATTACATCATGTCTATGTGCTGCACTTTATTGTGTGTTACAATGAACATGTCACGTCAAGTGGCATCATTCCCATGTGTTACTATGCATAATTACATGGAAATTGTGCTTTCAATAGTTTGAAGTACGTAACTAAACCTCATAAATCTCTTAACTATACAGCTTTTGGAAGATATCCCTGAAATTCTCATTCTTTTAGGTTTTACCCCTATGTGCCTTGTTCTAAAATCGAAACTTGAAATTGCAGATGCAGGTACGATATGACACAGTGAATGAACAGGACCCTTCTATCTCCATCACTGTCTGGATAAAGTACATCGACATTGCCACTGTAAGCAGGAGAATAGTTCTATCTCTATTAATATATGTATAAAGTACATCGACATTGCCACTGTAAGCAAGAGAACCCTTCTTTCTCCATCAATATCTGTATAAAGTACATCCACATTGCCACTGTAAGCAGGAGAATAGTTCTATATCTATCAATATCTGTATAAAGTACATCAACATTGCCACTGTAAGCAGGAGAATAGTTCTATCTCTATCAATATCTGTATAAAGTACATCAACATTGCCACTGTAGGCAGGAGAATAGTTGTATCTCTATCAATATCTAGATAAAGTACATGAGCATTGCCAACCTCAGCAAGGTAACCTTTCTTTCTCTATCAATTTTGAACATGGCACATCAACATTGCCTCTGCAAGCAACAGAACCCTTCTGTCTGTACCAATATTTGGACAAAGTACATCAACATTGCCACCGAAAGCAAGGTTATCTTCCTATATCTGTCAATATCAGTATGATCATACATCTGATGGACAGTGTCCGTTTGGCTCAAAAGAGTTGTTTATTACGAGGGAGGACTGCAAAGAGAGGAACAGCCAGGTGTACGCGGGGCACGTGCACAAGTGCCGACAAATTTATTGAATCATTTAGCTGTGCTGTCTCCATCCTTTCTCGCACACATGGCTGTTCCTCTCGTTGTAGTCCTCCCTCGTAACAAATAGTGAACTGTGTCAAATTTTAATGATGGTTTGTTAAACAACTTTTATATTTTTAGGCCATAAATTCTGAAAAAATAACAGAGTTGGCCTGATGTTTTGATTATGATCAGCGGTTCATTGAGTATTATATGTTTGGTAGTTTTTGAGTAAGATTGCAATTCATCGGTCCTCTTTTGAGCCAAACGGACTATAGTAACGTCATCAACAGGAATGACGATTCATTTGGTTGTTATATATTTAACGAACAGTTGAGCTTCTTTGTGTACACTACAAGGGGGAACAATTTGTTATTCTGTAACTTCAGTCAGTAGTTGGGTCTCCTTGGACGGAGACAACAAAGAACGGAAGTGTTGTACCTGCAGTGCCGGCTCTCTTGAACCATGCACGATACCTCTTAGCTAACGCACCAAGGTCAGCCGACGCCTACATGATCTTCACAAGGTAAGGCACATGAGTTATATATGTGTGTGAATAGATTCAGGGGCTACAGGAACGCCTCCAAAGATAAACATGTATTCATTCACTATCATATTGTCATAAACCAATATATCAGCTTGGAACATGAATGCCACTTGCATAATGCTTGAGAGAATGCAACGCGTTGCACGTTTATGTCATAAAATAACCCCTGCATTTCTTCACTACAGTCTGCTGGGTGTGCAGAGAACTATGCGCCTGAGAATCGATTACAAAACACTTGCAGTACTGTACGTTATCTATTCTGCAATTCGTTTTGGAACATGCCACCGACCATGTTGCACGAAGTATGAGCTGTGCGAAGTGCACTATCGTCACACGACACCGGCAAACTGGTTGAACAGATGACTGGCCCAGAACCAGAAGACAAAGAGTCACCCCACAGAACGATCGTCATTTCCGGGTGTTTCACCTGAAGAAACGAGTTCTCAATGTGGTGTCAGAGATCCAATAAACAGGACATTGTCCACACGACGCCATTATTGACTCCAAGCCTGGCAGCCGTTCGAATTCATGACACTGACACTTGGACATCGAGCTAGACGATTGAGTTAATGCTGTACTGTTCATCAGTGGCAACAGCAAACTTAGCAACGGGTTCTTTTCAGCGACAAAAGTAGCTTTCAACTCCAGCAACCTGACGTCACTTTACGTGTCAGGCTGTGTGGTGAACGTCACGTTGTTGCACACGGAAGTGGAGCCTAACAGAGAGTGGGAGTGTGATGGTTTGGGGAAGCCTTAGCGGAGACCAATCTGGTTGTTATATATAGGTTAATCACCCTTACAAGGTAGTTATTTAAATAAACTCTGCGAGTTTTTAGACCGAGTTTATCTAAATAACTACCGTAATGAGGGGGATCAAACGGCTTACACCACGAGGGCATACTTATTTAATACGCGTGTAATGTATTAGGCATGATGGAGATTATCAAAATGAGTACAATTTTATTGTTTATAAAAATTTATATATAATATAAATAATTGCCCTTGGGCAGTTATTCAGTTATGCTAATAAAACACTTCCAAGAACAATGGACATAACTTTCCCTAGTGGTTTAATGGTAGGAATCTGACAGCTTGCGACCTGCGCAGCCATTCCTCCAACAAAACCCATTGTATCAACAGAACAGTGACAACACTGATACAGCTGTTGTCACAAGGAACTTATTGAACTCCAACATCAACAGCCAACAAGATCACCTGACCTGCGGCGATAAGCACGCAACAGTAAATGTATGTCTGTTCATTTTGTGTCTGTTAATATCTAACGCAAGAAGATAGTATTTTTTGCCCCTGATTTTATATCAGGTAGAATACATGGCATATGTGACTGTCATCTGAAGTCGCTTTAAGCTTTAAGAGACAGGTAAGTGATTGATGGACATTATCTTATGAGGTACCAGCATAATGGTCACGTGGTGGGCGATATTTACCATGTGTGACTAGTGATGAGAGATAAGGTAATAACGTGACGAAAATTTGGGGTAATAAGGGGATTCCTAACCGCGATCTTGACTAAGGGACAAAGTTCTGCAGAGGAAATGTACTGATATGTATTCAGATCTGCACAGATATTTTGGTACTTTTATGACCGCAACTTAAAAAAAACATACCTCAGAATCCTGTGATCTAATTGTGTGTGTTTACATGTATATGACCATATATTCTACATTACTTGTTACAGGTACGCCTTAGCAAATCCGAATCCAGTCATTGGTGGGTACAACTTAATTGGACTGAAAGTTTTGATTTTACTATTTGGCATATTGTTCCTGCTCGCCGCTCTCGTCTTCATTGTCGTCTCCGTCTTTTCCTTTGCTTTCTTCTCCATGTTCTTCTTAACCGCCCTATCGCTATATGTCTGTAATATTGCCGATATGATGTAATATTGTACCTCACTCACTCACTCTTAACCGCCCTCTCCCCTTCCTTATTTGGCTTTTTTCTTTTCCCCCTCCTTTTGTTCCACCATTATCTCCATCATGTTTCTTCGCCATCCTCTTCGTGTCCACTATTATCTGCACATTCCTCTTCTCCTCCTTCTTCTACGCCACCCTATCACTTTCCTCCTTCTTGTTTGCCTTCTTCTCTGCCTTCTTTGCCGCACTCCTCTTCTTCTACACCGTCTTCTCCTTCCACTTCTTGTTTGCCTTCTTCTCTGCCTACTTTGCCGCACTCCTCTTCTTCTACAGCATTCTTCACCTTCCACTTCTTGTTTGCCTTCTTCTCTTCCTTCTTTGCCGCACTCCTCTTCTTCTACACCGTCTTCCCCTTCCACTTCTTGTTTGCCTTCTTCTCTGCCTTCTTTGCCGTACTCCTCTTCTTCTACACCGTCTTCCCCTTCCACTTCTTGTGTGACATCGTATTGAGGGATCACGGATGGCTCCCATGATGATATCATAATTTTATTTTTGATGGGAATGACGTGTCAAGTCAGTATTTGGGAAAACTCCAAGTATCGAGTCTGATTTAATCTGTATGTGGTATTTGCGGTATTATACATGTACACTACAGCGGTGGACAGAGAGTGATGGTTGTACTTTCTGTTCCAGGTGTTGCCGCTTTTGATTTCTTGTGCACGGACCTACCTGTAAGCATTACCATAAACGTTCCTGATGGTATTGTTGGGATCATAGCTGCTCATGAGCTTGGACACATGTAAGTGTTTCTGCTGCATCCGGTGGAGCCACTTCGTGGGATGCTTTCTTAGTAGACGAATGATGTGATCTTTACCGTACTTTCAAAGATGAATCAATACATTAACGTAGCAGCGATATTCAATAGTTACATGTAATCTATTAATTTTATATAGTTATACCAGTACCACAATTACCAACAATGGCAAATATTTGATTTTTTGTTTTAGCCTGGGTTTGAGACATGACTCCGACAGTGGCTGCAACAATACCGACCTGTTTGTAATGACATCTGCACTTAATTACCCCTCTTCACACGCACCATCTAATCCCTGGACCTTCTCGCCCTGTTCTGTAGCGACCTTAAAGACTTCTCTATCTGCTCCAGAGTAAGTTTGTACATGTGTGTGGGTCCAAAGAGTTGAGGTGTGGTGTTGATACTTCAAAGTGGATACCTCACCTGTGGATCCAGTCTGGTGTCTTGTACACTGCATGTAGGCATATATGAAGCTCACAACTGACTAAGATGTTTGTAAGGTACATTGGCAAAAAGGCATACAACAGCAATATGCACAGATTCAGTACTACGTTTTTAACGGAAACAGCACCAGGAGGCTATAGGAACTGTTGCACGGAGTGTCTGCACTTATCTAACTACTTCAAGTATACCTTTAAGTCTCAGCATACACATTGCTATTTCCTCAGATGTATACTCCTCTTCAAAAGTTTAGACTCAGTTATAACACCCACTATATGTTATGTGTGCGCGTATATATACCATGTATGGTTACATCGAAGGTTCATTTCTGCACTAACTTGGAGGAACCAACTGCAAACTCTAAGCAGCTGAACTGCACGAGGATCATGCATCAAATTGCTGAAACGCATGTGCAAATGTCGTGCAGGTGAACAGCTGCGTGTTGGTGCAAAGTTTTGTTAAGACTTCGCCAATTTGCACTGATTTTCATCATTTACTGAACTCATGACAATAAACTTTTCAACGTTACGAATTTGTTTTACAATACATCAATTCATGTGTAAACAGTACCTTTAAACAGTATGGCATATTTTACAAAATTTAGTTTAGAACAATTGCCTGAAGTAAGTGGCTATATTTACACCAGTGAGTCTAAACTTTTAATGAGAAGTATATATCTAAACGTTGATATTACATTCTTGTTCTATATATATATGTATTGATGTTTGGAGTTTTATTACTGGAGTACGGTCACATCTGACAAATCACATTCTTAGGTATTTCAACGCTGGACACGACTTTTGGCTGGAGCTCGTGAATATTATTGCTCGACGTAATTGGCAAATTAACTGTTGGGAAGTTGAAGTCGTCCCTGTTGACGTAGAGTCTGGTGGAATGTTTTTATCACTGATAAAATATATGTGTTATAATTAAAAAACACAGAAACAAACGAGGTGGGCAAATGGTCTCCTTTATTTCTGGTACAGGTGGGTAAATTAGCGAAAGGGAATTGGCTGTTTGACCGTTATTCAACGGTATCAAATCATTACATTACCTGAAGCTTAAATTTATTTTCTTGGCCAATTCCCCACATTTTGACTTCAAATGTAAATTTAGCGTTCCCACAATATAGTAATCTACTCAAAGTACATTAATGTCTACCATTCTGTTTTTCTGTAGAAAAGCATGCGCTCTCAACACCTCTATATCCGGTTCGACTCTATTAACGAACGGGCGACCCGCAGGTCAAACAACTAATGGAGATCAGCAGTGTGCAGATCGATTTACATCTGACTTCAAATTTTCCAGGGTTGGTAAAGAGCAATCGGATATCCCAAAATTAGTTTCTGGCCAATATATTATCACAAAGTTTACAAATGATGTGAAAATAATGCGTTATGAAAAGTTTCCCAAATATGATAAAAGATCAAAACCTCAACTAATACACTTTGAATATGTTGAGCATTGTGATTTTCAAAATTGTCACATGAAAATCTGTTAATAAATCAAGGTTATAACGAAAGGATGGGCAAAGACGTCATGGAGAGAGCAGAGTTGGTTTATGATTATTGATTTGTGTTACAGATGTTGATACAGATCAAATGTAAGTGTAAAACACTCCTTTTTATGTTTTATCTTTTTAAGATTTAACAATCAACAAAACCGTTCTTTGATGGATTTTTATTCTATACAATTCCAGAATTCCCCAGCTTACGAAAATGGAACCAGTTTTGAGTCGATGTGTCGAATTATGTGCTGTTCGACGGATGGATTCACCTGCTATTTTAGGTCGATTCCTTTAGAACAGACATCATGTGGCGATAAGAAGGTGAACGCTGTTATCGTTTTGAAATTAACTGCTATATCCGATCTGAAGTGGCTTACTTTGTGATGCTTTGACATGTACTGCAGTAAACGTTAACGATATCAATAATAATTTGGGACTTTACTGCACGATTCTCGCCAACAAAAGAACCTGGGGTATTGTGTTTTCGGCATCCATCTTAATTGTGACACATTTTGTGAGGATATTAAACGAAGGTCAAACGAAATGTTTTAGGTTTGAATACCTTTAGGTACATTAATCCAACAAAACAAATATAAAATGTATCAAGTCGAAAGCAATAAATATAATGAACATAAGTGTATTCAATTAGTCCAGTGCCAGTAACTGGTTCTGCAGCCACTGACCTCGAACAATTCTTGTTCAGCCATTGTCACGGCGATCTGTTTCACTCCTCATTCAACTGTCAGTGAGTGACCTTTATAATTACCATTACGCACTGACTGTTAATCATTTCTTTTCCAGTGGTGTGAACGCGGTGTGTGTGTCTACAATGCTGCTGCACCAGCACAATCAGGTAATAACCCGATGATACATTATCTATGTTAAAACCTACATGACCTGAATATGTAACGTTCCTTAAGAGTTGATCTTTCGTGGTACTGGTTATCAGATATAAAGATATATTCTGTCAAAAAAAAGCAATGTTTTAAAAAAGCAATGTTTTTAATATAACCACACGATGGTGTCTCAGACAAGATACACTTGTCAGTAAAGTAGGATAAAACAACCATGATATGAAAATGTCACTTTCCTTATCAGCTCTTGTGAGCTAAAGGTATTCAAACCACGGTCAGTAACTAATCCAGACATGAATATGTGAACACCGCCGTCATCTAGCTGGAATATTACTGAGTACGGTGTGAGGCTCTTGCGAGCTAAAGGTATTCAAACCATGGTCAGTAACTGATCCAGACATGAATATGTGAACACCGCCGTCATCTAGCTGGAATATTACTGAGTACGGTGTGAGGCATACAGAAAATACGGGAACAAACAATGAAACCTATGTAACCATGTGTAAGTTCTCCCCTGTCATATTCAGCCTGCATATTTCTTTCCACAGACAAGTGCCCACAAGGGGATGATCCGCGATTTGGCTGTCAAGCAGCGTCATGCACGACCTACTCATCATCACAGTTGTTGTCGTGTTGTGCTACTTGCGCTGCACAGATTCCACAGACAAAGACCACAGAACGATTCATCGTTCTCCGAGGATCGCCGTTTATATTCCTTGGGTAGGCTGAAAAAAGCATCAGATGATATTCACGACTGTACTTCAATATTGATTGGTCGAGATCAAAATCAAGATATATTTTACCAAAAAACATATGGGAAATAGATTTGTTTTACAACGAATATATGTATTTAAGTACATCTTCCACATTCGCCATAAACCGTACAGTTCGGGGTTGATATTCCTTCCTTTATAACCTTTTTACATTCATAGACATTTGTAAAATCCCAATGGTTTCAGCAACATAAATGGATCAATTATATTTGGGCATCATACGACAGGAGTCAGAAAAGACAAAAGACTAACAACTAGTCTCTGAAATATTTTACTGAAAAAAGTTCATAGTAAAAAAAAATAATAATAATGAAAAGGAGCCCTGAGACTTTCTTCCTGAAGCTGAGGAAATCTAGACATGCCACATTTTCTAGACTTGCGTGGGCTTTCTTGGATATATTTGCTTCAGGGTCTGTACGACAGACTAGAGTGAGAAGTATGACTAACTTTATGTGACCAATCAACATTTTGGAGAAATTTTCCTAAATTCAATGTCATGGTAAATGAGAAGTCCTGATAGGTTATCTGTGTGTCTAACTGTCGTGATTTTGTAAAACTAATTTTCTGTGTTAGCGAGTTGTCCACCTCTACTAAGCATAACCACATTTGTTTACTGTAGGTTTCTACTGAACCCTAAATTTATGTTAGATAGTTAGCTGATTTTGAATATGTTTTAATATTAAGCATTTCAACAAGGACATTGTCTTTTCGTGGCAGTAAGAAAACATCTTTGAAATGAATATATAATGTCATGACAATATGTTACAAATATTTGTGGACATTTTCTTAATAGCGCATGTGTCATGTAAAAACCTTTCCTCACACTGTACAACACTGATACCCATGTTGTCATGATGGATGTTTCTATGGTACATTCAAGAACTGCTGTACAGGATTAATAAACGTGTTCCATGTTGTGGTGAGACTCAAAATGATCTCTGTCTGGCTTTTGTCAGTCTGAATTCACGAATGAATAATATTTATTGTTTGTTTCCTAACGTCACAATCAGCAACGTTTCAGCCATTTGACGTGAGACTATTCGAGAATGAATGAACACTGATTGATACTGAGCAAGAATTAAACACTGTTTGGTATCAATATATCACTCGATATAATGTTTACAGTTAAATCAGTTTTATGTGTGTTCACGTTTCAGTGAACACGGTACAAGTGTAAGAATCGGATTTGTCGAAGATAAATGATTATTAAAAGGGCAATGCTACCGCTCAGATTCACTATGTTACATGTAAGCAACATATACTGACGTTTAAAAGTAACTGTGCTTTATTTTAGTCCATCGGAGACAAGTTTATACTGATATTCAACAATGCAACTTCTAATCTTTACGAAAAACATACTTGAATGTAACTGAACGGCGAATTAGAACAGTTTGTATGTTCGCGTGTTGCACGCGTATTACGTGTGAGCATGGTGCTCTCATGACTGATATTTTATTGTGATCATACATACAATGACATTTTGTGAAGACCCATCTCCAATATAATTTCACATTTACAAAATTCATTCATTCATTCACCCGTGAAGGTCCGGGTTAGAATGAACCTTCAGTAAACCATGCTTGTCGTAAGAGGCGATTAACGGGATCGGGTGGTCAGGCTCGCTAGCTTGGTTAACACATGACATCGGTTCCCAGTTGCGCAGATCGATGCTTATTCACAGCTTGGCGTCAGCTTCAGGGAGAAAGCCCAGTGTGAATCAGGTCTAAGGCGTTTACCGTTTTGGATGACTGACTGACTGACTGACTGAGTTTAGTTTTACGCCGCTTTTAGCAATATTCCAGC
>VKKT01003535.1:54365-71407 GCA_008038995.1 Haliotis laevigata | reverse complement strand
TGCACAGTCTTAGACGACTGTCGTCCCGTGGCTCAAGAGGGATTTGCGGCGTCCAATGCCCTAAGTGGGATTGTGGACAGACTCTGTCTTAACGTGAGGACAAAAACATTGAATGAGGGCTGGAAGTTGGCAGAGTGAGTGAGTGATTTTTAGTTTAAGCCGCTTTTAGCAATATTCCTGCAATATCACGGCGGGGGACACCCGAACTGGGCTTCACACAATGTACCCATGTGGGGAATCGAACCCGGGCCTTCGTCGTGACGAGCGAACTCATTAACGATTAGGCTACCCCACCGCCTGGGAGTTGGCAGAGGAAAACGGGGATGATAATATGACAACTGCAAAAAACAGAGAAGGATGACTGGGCAAGTCTGGATAGAACCCAGTTTCAGAAATGCCATTGGCTCCTTTTGGATTATTACTTTTTTTTGTAGAAAACGATAACTCTGTCTGGAAGCAGAACAGTTAATCTACATTCTACTGCAAAGAATGGAAAGGGGAAGGTTTACCAAGCAAGCTAGCCCATGACTTGGTGTCGTATAAAGCTGAATGACATGCCGTTAGGTGATGTTACCACGCCGTGGCGTTTCGCCGGTACTTCTGTCAGTGTGTTCGCTCCCCAAGGAATCGTTAAATCTGATATATCCAGCGTTGACGGTGAACACGAACATACAGACAGTGAGTTTATATACTGGAAGTGGGCGAGTGAATGTTTCAGGTCGTATAATAATGAATGTCGTGGGTGTAACCCCTCCCAACCCCCACCCAACCCATTGTGGCGACTATGAATAGGTGGGTTATATATAAAACATGCAGGTATCTACAATGCGCGGGTACAATGTATCTAGCATATTAGGTTATCTAACTTATGGGTATCTACCATACTAGGTTATCTACCACATGCAGGTATCTACCATATGGGGATGTCTACCATATCATGCCATCTATTGTACCACGTGCGGACATCTACCATATGGGGATGTCTACCATATCATTATATCGTACTACCAGGAAATCTACCATATGGGGATATCAACCAATATCATGCTATCGTACCACAAGGAAATCTACCATATGGGGATATCTACCATATCATGCTATCTATTGTACCACATGAGGACATCTACCATATGGGGATATCTACCATATCATGCTATCTATTGTACCACACGAGGACATCTACCATATGGGGGTATCTACTATATCATGCTATCTATTGTACCACACGAGGACATCTACCATGTGGGGATATCTACCATATCATGCTATCTATTGTACCACATGACATCTACCATATGGGGGTATCTACCATATCATGCTATCTATTGTACCACATGAGGACATCTATCATATGGGGGTATCTACGATATCATGCTATCTATTGTACTACATGAGGACATCTACCATGTGGGGATATCTACCATACCATGCTATCTATTGTATCACATGAGGGCATCTACCATGTGGGGATATCTACCATATCATGCTATCTATTGTATCACATGAGGACATCTACCATGTGGGGATATCTACCATATCATGCTATCTATTGTACCACACGAGGACATGTACCATATGGGGATATCTACCATATCATGCTATCTATTGTACCACACGAGGACATCTACGATATGGGGATGTCTACCATATCATGCTATCGTACCACGAGGACATCTACCATGTGGGGATATCTATCATATCATGCTATCTATTGTACCACACGAGGACATCTACCATATGGGGATATCTACCATAATGCTATCTATTGAGGGCATCTACCACGTGATACATATGTATTGACACGAGATGTTGTGTTTGATGCTAGACATGTCACATGAACTACGTGAGTCAAACACTTACACCGGTAACATTTTTCACGTAGACTGATACCCAATGTTTTGTTTGGAAAATGAGTGAGGGAGTGAGTTTAGTTTTATGTCGCTTTTAGCAATATTCCAGCAATATCACGACGGGGGACACCAGAAATGGGCTTCGCACATTATACCAATGGGGGAAAATCGAACCCTGGTCTTCAGCGTGACGAGCGAACCACTAAGCCACCCCACTTACCCCGTTTGGAAAGCATACGCAAGAGGAAGAGACACGCAAAATGACACCCGGTGTAATATGTAGAATACATGCGTAACGGACTGATATTGTGTGGTAATATATCGACAAGGACTGACTATTAATGCTATATTATGCGTGGTAATATATGTACCACATACCAATCCAACCGAGAGGGATTCCCCAGCTTAAACAACATAATATAAACGCCCATGTCACAATGACCGAGCAGAGAGTTTAATCACCACCTCTCCTCCAATATACATGCTGTAAACGTCAAGTTAGGGTCCGAGCAACAAGCCTTCCCTACCAAACCGCCATATTGTAAACATCCATGTCAAGTCAGGGCTGGGAGGCTCCTCGGTGTTGGCTGTTTGCCAATTTTAGGTCGGCCCCATGTCATGTGCAGGTCAGCAGGGTGAAAATGAGACTAGATCATTAAACATGCGTTAACAGGCACGGCACACAAAACCGTCCCCTATATCAACACCACCACGTCTTCACAGGCGGTGTAAACTGTACAATCTCAATCTATAAAGATAGGGAATGTGCATTGTCAATAAATGTCTTACAGTCCTGAGTAAGGGGATCGTCTCAACGACTATTGATTTTCTACAGGATACAAGCTAGCTCTTTCTATGACACGGGGACAAGAATAAGGGGTTCGGCATATGTCACAGACAGAACATATAACAGGACGACACAAACACTTGTGAACAAATAATACAGTTTCTGACATTACCAACTGATAGCGACGACGTCAGCCCTGCCGCTAATACAAGCACTCCGCACGAAGTCAACATCCCTCGAATCGAACCTTCCACTGTCATTTTCCTCCTCTGCTGTCCCCCGAATCACATCTTACGCCATTTTTGTTTTCGTTGTGTTTAAACATGCATGGTACACCCCTACCGCGTCACAAGGTCACAATGTAGGTAATCCGTATTGTCAGTGCAATTGTCTTCTGGTCGCGGTCGATAACTATACCCAGTAGGCAATGTTTAGAAATGGCCTCTGTTGCCTAGCGACGGTATTGACTGACATTCAGAAGGGCTTATTTCTAATGATCGCGTTAGGGAGGTGTTAATTGCTGAAGGAAACTTCAGGTAGACTGTCAGGCCTACCTATACCTGTCGTCGTCAGCTGGCAATAAAAGCCCATGAGCCGTGTAATGAACGCATTATTTCCTTGTTAGGGACGGAAGATTGGGGGAAATTTAAATCAGGAAATATCACTCCCGTACAGCCATTTCATCCTTGCTTCTGCTGCTTGTGTTCAAATATTGCTCTTGTGGGCGTATCCTGACAGTTATCTGTTAAGCTGCTCACAGGCACGTAGCCGATTTAGTGAAAGAGCATGCTCGGAAAACAAATATATTTTCATATACCTTAAACAACTAAAGACCAGCGGGGACTATATGAATAAAAAATCAAAAAATTATCAGAAAGATGAATAAATCAGGGAATGATTTAAAAAGCCTGTATTAAATACATACATGAAAAATATTACATGTTTGTAGGTTGGAAACATGATAAAAATGAACAGAAAATAGTTTCAGTTGGGAATAAATATAGTTTATTGCTAGAATGTCACATAGATATTGACACAGCATGGGCTACGTCGTTTGTGACCTCGGTACTTATTAGCTTGTGGTTTAAGGCTGTCAAGCTTGCAACGTGGCAACGACGAACTCCCAGCTGTTATGTAACAGAGACGTGCGTGATAATATAGGTTATATGTTATATGTACAACAATCGAAGGGTAATAAAGGGCCACACTAAATCTATCCGAATCTTGCAAATATTTCCGCCGCGAGACAATTTATCATTATCTATTTATCAGTATTTATATATTTTATACTAATCCCATGCTTAAGGTATATTTTGATGCAGATGTGATTCACATAAATGTAAATTCAGGTGGAGAATTGGGGTGGCAACACCCGCAGCAATGTTTTTTTGTCTCTGTAGCGACATTTTGTTTGTTTGTTGTTTAACGCTGCACTCAGCAATATTCCAGCTATATGGCGGTGGTCTGTAAATAATTGAGTCTGGACCAGACAATCCAGTGATCAACATCATGAGCATCAGTCAAGTCAGGGAGCCTGACCTCCCGATCCCGTTAGAGAGCGCTTACGACAAGCATGGGTTGCTGAAGATCAAACTAGATCTTCCTGTCTTTACGTGAGGACAATAACATTGAATGAAGGTTGGAAGTCGGCAGAGGAATACGGTGAAGATAATATGAAAACTGATTTAGAAAAAAAAACCAGACGAAAACGGGGATGATAATACAAGAACTGATTTATCACGATCTTTAAATACAGAGCAAAACGGGATGATAATATAATGAGTGATTTATCACGGTCTATAAAAAACAGAGGAAAACGAGTTGATAATACAAGAACTGATTTATCAGAGTATAAATAACACAAATTGTTTGTAGAAGCAATTTGTTCTTATTAGAACCCAATACTTGGTGTTATAGGTTATTCTGTATATACCGGTGCAGTGGAAACGAGGGGTCTTGTTGAAAGACGATACTTTGACGCATATCTGTTGCTGATATCCATTCAGACTGGTAGTGTTTGCCATGGACTTTCCTAACCTATACACACGAATTGCCATGTAGCTTTAACATCTGAGGCACTACAAAAAACAGTCCGTTTGGCTCAAAAGCGGACCGATGAATTGCAGTCTAACTCGAAAACTAATAAACATAAMATACTCAATGAAACGCTGATCATAATCAAAACATCATACCCACTCTGTGAGTTTTTTGCAGAATTTCTGTCCTAAAAATAAAAAAGTTGTTTAACAAACTATCATTCAAATATTGACACAGTTCACTGTTTGTTACGAGGGAGGAGTGCAGAGAAAGGGACAGCCAGGTGTTCGAGAAGCACGTTCACAGACAAAGTTATTTATTCATTAACCTGTGATGTGCCGTCTCCATCAGTTCTCGAACACCTGGCTGTCCCTTTCTATGCACTATAACTATGACTATAACTATGGTGGCAAAATCAGGTAACCCTCAGGGAAGTGAAAAACGTGTAACTGTTGGTCCCGGTTATCTCAACAGCAACCCCAATTTGACAAATAGAAAGTCGTACTCTGTCATGGAAAAGTCAGTCCAGAAGAAACGTTCCTGAACACACGAGACCATGTTAAATGGTTATTTATTCTTCAGAGCCTCATCGCTTGGTTCTGTGGTTCACGCATCGGGTACTGAGGGTGTCGGGCACCGGCTGGGGGTTGGATCGAGTTTGCAGTGTAAGGGGGCGGCATGCCTTCGGCACCGGGTGGGGGTCGGAACTGGTTTGGTGTGTAAGGTGGTGGCATGGATCGTGGAGGGATCTGGTTGCCTGGGGGAGGTCTTGCGGCCATTGCTCGCCCAGGGTAGGATCTGTCAGGCATCACCTCATGTTGGACCAAGCCAGCTCGATCCTGAAACAGGGATTGGTATGTTCAAATGGCAACAGTGAATGAGCTTACTTTTACGCCGCACTCAGCAATATTACTGCTATATGGCGGAGGTTTGTAAATAATCGAGTCTGGACCAGACAATCCAGTGATCAACATCCATGAGTATCGATCTACGCAATTGGGATACGATGATATGTGTCAACCTAGTCAGCGAGTCTGACCACCCGATCCCGTTAGTCGCCTCTTACGACAAGCATGGGTTACTGAAGATCAATTCTAACCCGGATCTTCACGGGTCGGATTAGTCTTGGGACAAGGAAAGATGTACATGTATATAGGGGACAGAATATTTTCGGCACTGGTTGAAAGAAATTGTCAAAATGACACATTGTCTGATACATTCTGGATGGAAAGTTTTCGCATGGCAAGAGAAAAAATACATGTTTTCTTTGCCAAGAACTACAATCATGTTTTCGAACAGAATGTATATGTGATGGATCCTCCTGAGTTCAAACATAAACTGGTCATAGCAATCTATTGGCTTGCCTCCGCTGATTAGTGTAGAACTATTGGCAACCTCTTCGGTTTTGGAGTCTTAACACTTCACAAATACAACATGTCTGCAATGTAATCACAGAAAGATTGTTAGCAAAATATGTGAAATTTCCAAAGGTTGAGTTGTCACATGTCGCTGACACACACACGCACGCATGCACGCACGCACACACACACATATGTTCTAATCACTGTAAGGTCTTTGTAAAACATATTAGCTAAGTTGCATGATAAAATGATAAATGCATATACATTGTAATAGTAAGGGAAGCAACTCTTGCTTGAACTTGGGTCTTGATTCAGTAGTCCGGACCTTTCGCAATCCGGACGAATTTGCTGAGAAACGCAACCGTCCGGATTAACGAGGCTTCACTGTACATAAACATTATATTTATATTAATTAATATATTTATTATACATTAACCAATTGTTCAGATGTATCCTTTGCAAAGACCTTACAGTGAATGGAATAAATATGGTTTTGTGATTAATACGATTCATATCTAAACGGTGCCACCTACAATCCGTTGCTCTCGCACCACTACAACAGTTCGCTGCCTCCTCTCCCTCCGTTCCTCCCTCTCCATTTCACGGAGACAGCAACAAATGAGGGTGGCGATCACCATGGTAACGGGTCACTGCTGGCTGAAGGAAGGAAGGTTTTAGAGGACTAAACAACACGTTATCGGATGAACAAGGTTATTCATCTTAAGCTTATAAGTTAAACTCCCTCCCTCCCTTTTTTTTGTCAGAAGACATTCCAGCTCCTATTCGTAAAGAGGCACAGCGTCAGGGAGGGAAACACAATTGGTGCCTGTAAAGATGATTATTCTTTGCAAAAATGTCCTGTTTCAAAATTTCGGGGAAATGGGGTTGCCTAGTGGTTAAAGCGTTCGCTCACCACTTCAATGGCCCGGGTTCGATTCCCCAAATGGGTGCAATGTGTAAGCCATTTCTGGTGCCCCCATCGTGATATTGCTGGAATATTGCTAAAAGCGGCGTAAAACCATACTCACTCAGTCACTATTCACAATTTTCAAATGGATGTTTATCTATGATTGAAGAAATGGCCATGACTCATGACAGAGGATGTCTAGATGTTCGATCATGTCCTACCCTGAAACATCTGTAGCACATACCGTGTCACCTCACGCAAGTGACCTCGTTTGTGAGTGAGTGAGAGAGTTTAGTTTTACGCCGCACTCAGCAATATTGCGGCGGTCAGTAAGTAATCGAGTCTGTACCAGACAATCCAGTGGTCATGAGCATGAGCATCCATCTAAGCATTTGGGCTACGATGACGGGTGACCTCGTTTGAAATGTAGCTCTGTTCACCCAGCGGCGAATGGGTACCAGGTAGGAACCTTCTAGCATTTGACAGGCAGCTTGGGTTGTGTTCACAGGTACTAATGTAACGCTTTGAGAAGCGATCGGGTGCGGGTTTGGCGCATGTACATTATTGTCATTCTTTGCTAACTGGTTTCATAGCTTTCACTGTATAACACAACACAGGCCTGCGACAGTCGTAAACTTCAACTATTCAAATCCGTTCCGTTTCCTTTCTACAGTGTTTTCCTACGGATGTGAAAAGGGTTTTGTTGTTCCGATTCAGCACAGACCCGTCTAAAAAACAACAGTCGTTCTAGACTAACTCAATGCGTCACGATCTGGCGTTGTAGATACAATAACTTTAAAAAAGAAAACATTATTCTATTGGAGCGCGAATGTAAATAAGGAAAGGTGTATCCGAGCGTGTACAAATAGTGCCTTGAGTTTTTGAATCACCTGCAATACTATTCTACGTTATGCTCAAACAAACGTTAAATCTGAATTTTAAAATTGACCCTCAGATCTTTTCTTCATCCAAGATAATAATTTGACTGGGAATGAAAGGATTTCCTGTTTGCTCTGATATAAATAGAATTTGTAGTTTGTTTATTGCCGTAATCCGAATTCAGCGATACATGTCACAGCAGTGTTCAATTCAACAGCATCCGAGTGAATGATCTGCTCATCCCGAGGTATTACCGTATTAAATCTAAATCACAATTCTCTTGTAACATTATCAGGGCGTTCTCAAACACTGGTTTGTTTCTCATCTCTCTCCACCTGAAAATATTCCCTCCTCAGAAAGACTCAAATTGTTCTATTTAATCCTCCGTAAATGTCGAATCTTTAACCTGTCGATAAATATGCCAAATATATCTCTTTGATACCATGGTCAAGCCAGTTCTGTTACATGGCTCGAAATCTGGAGTTTTGAAAACGGTAAAGTAATCAAATCTGTTCGCTTTCTATATGCATATTACTTCCCGTATAGAGAAGCACTCCATTATACATATTATGTGGAGAACTTGGAAGGGTACCCCTAATTAACTCTATCAAATGTCGGATGGTATGTTTCTGGGCTGAACTCCACTCGTGAAAGAACAAAAGCTGTCACGAAAGCTATGTCAAATGTTATATTGAAGCCTGTATAAACAACAGCAATCAATAATGGATAAAATCAGTGGAAGCTGTTGTTAATGAAACGGCTATATACTGAAATGAAACTGACATATATTATCTCCTTAGGCTTACATGATATAGCAACTCAAACATGGCGCGCAGAGATTTCGAATTCTTCTTAAGGGAATGCATGTGGTACTACTTATCGCATATTCAAATCTACACTTGTCCTTGACATATACATAGACGGATCCAGAGGGGGTGGGGTGTTTTGGGTTTTTTTTGGCTTAAATGACAATTGAAACTCTCGTGAAATCGGGTTAAAAAGGAATGTGCAACCCACCCCTTCTCAAAAAGCTGTTATTTTGTAACCTCTGCGACACGTGTGATGAATTTCATTACAGTTATCTCTGCCCTTTCTTCAAACGTCATCGGCAGACAGATATCTCAAGACATTGTGTTAAACAATCCAATGTGTTAAAAGTTAATGAATTGTTGAACTGTCAACAAATATGTGTTTTTAAAAAACTATGTATATTCTGTAATCCCATCATGAAAACTGTACAATCTTCCATGTAAACAATCCCGCCCACCCGTGTATTTGTACCTCTTATGCCAAGTACCCCGACCTGAGCGTAATACAACTTTTGTTCTGGTCTGTCCTTGAAAATAAACAGTTATCATATCTCTCCAAGAGAGCTTTAAAGATTTTTAACACGAAATGTTGACTCAAACTGACACGGTATGGTCAAGCTTTTCTTCATCAACCTATACGCTTTGTTCACATGCAATGACCCAGATTGCCAACATTTCATCTATTCGTATTAATATGTTGTCATTTCATATATACAAATATAACTGAAATTGACATTGGGGTTAACCAAGCCGTACCTATCAGTTTCAAAGTAATCACTAGTGGATATACTTTGTTATAATGTCTTATTTCAAGACATGTCAATATATTTTTCTTAAAGTTTTCTTTTGTAGGAACCTCCGTTTATTTAATGCTTATAATATTTAATAATTTTAGAATTTGCGTGACATCTGTTAGATGTAGCAAATATCACAAAATTGACCTTATTTTTGCCTTATTCGTTCCTCTGTGAAAATCGAAAAAAATGATTCTTGTAAATACTATAGGAATGTTTTGTAATTAAACTATTTAAAAATCTTCTTCACCTTAGGAAAAATTGGCATTTTGTTGTTGTCATATTTAAAGTTGACTGAATCAGCGAGAACAAGTCCATATGTAATTCTGTAATTGAATAAATTAGATAACAGTAACCTAACGATTACGTGCTGCTTGTTATAACATTTCAGTATATTTAATGATAGTAGCTTTGCTTTTTTGGTCTAAATGTGTTTACGTGTTGATCCTTTGATTGTATATTCCTATATTCATAATGCATATAATTTCGTTGTTGGTGTTCAGCTGGCTCTCAAAAGTCAACCTGACATGTAATAGTTAATCTAGATCGTAAAAACCTTCAGACTACGAGGGCCTGTTGTCTTTACTTTGAATGTTTTGACCATCTTGAATAGGTATACGGCAATAGGAACCTCATTGTCTTCTGCTTTGAGTCTTTATACGACAACTCGAAAATCTTGAGAAACGGGAAACGCACAAAACAAAATCACGAAATCACCTTGAAAGGGCAGACAGACTGATGTAACGTTTGTGTGACGGTTCGATGGATATTCGGGTCAATAACATGCAGGACTAAGTCGCAGTTTATTGGAAGCCTGGGAAAGATGTGATAACTATCTAAACGTGTTCTCTCATATCAAAAGATACACCCCATTCAATTCCCCAAATAAATTCCAGAAACAGGCTGACAACCTACCCGAAAGAACATGTTTCAATAATGGAGATACCTTTTCTCATCACAAATGATGTTTTCTGTGTTCATCTACACACGGATGGTCAAGTGTGTTCTGATTATCTGCTACTGTATAAACGACTTACCTGAATTGGGACTTGAGTTGGAAACAATGTGTATCGCTTATCTTGTCTTTATCTTGGTCTCTGAACGGGACCGGGTAGGTCTAGCCAAGACGGTGCAGGGGATACCGGTTATGGCGGCCCTCTATTGTAGTCAACAAGTCGCTATGTAATACATACTGGGTCACTTCCTTGTTACACAATGTAGTTGTTTGGCTAGCTAGGATGACGTCGCGGTCTGATGCAGGGTGTGTGCTTGAGGCCACAGCTGTTTGAGAGCAGGGTAACTTGGACCAGTATTGCTCAGGTCAGGAGCGTATATCTTAATGGATCCAGAAACTGATGCCTTAAAGTCCGTTTGTCACCAATGAGAACGATAAATTGCAAAATAATTCAAAATTGGGAATAGTCTATTAAATGTGAGTGAGTTAAGGTTTTTAGTCACATCTGCTATTAAATGTCAATGGGGTACCTGGCAATGGATATTATCCTGTACCATACAATATATCCTGTTTGATATTTTTATACCCATCACTGAGAAAGGTTGCTTAAGAAACTACCATGGTAAGTGTACAAGCTGACATCTGTAACGGAGGGGGACGCAACCGTAGAAGGCACAGCTCAGAAACACACACTACACATGACTCATGGTAAGTGTCGATGTTGACAGACAAGATGCTCAACTCAGCTGAAGTGAAGTAGTTGATTTTTAAGGCGTATGATTTCTTTTAATGTGAAGCAAAGGGAGGAAAACTGCCATTTATGTCATCAATAAATACTTGAAACAACCTTCTAGATCCTCTGGTTTGTCTCCTAACACGCTGGCGAGGGACAGATCAAAACCATGTTGGGTTGATAACTTGAACAGTTTCCTGAAAAATCAAGGCAATCGTGCAATTGTTAAACTGCATTAAGAAAACAAGTACATGTCAGTAAGAGTCTTGAAGAAATATCTTGAAACTGAAGATGATTGAATTGTTACAAAATCAGGATGACAGCTTTTGTATACAATTGTATGCAATACAAAATTATAAGTAGTGAAAATAGATCTATGTTACAATCTGGCATCGTTAGTCTCCGAACTCATTATCTTCGAATCATTAAGTAGAAACAAGAAGGATGTGAGCCTGTTTTCCTAGATGAGGCATGGGCAAATGCCTCTCACGTAGTCAGTGGGTACCCAGTGGAGACTGTATGGAATCTGGGAGAAAGTTACCAACGGGAAGAGGCGAAATACTAATCGTTCTCTATGCTGTCTGTGGTGGTCTCGGTTTCTCCCAGGCTGTGACCTCGTCTTTCGAGCCCAAGCCAGGGACTACGAAACAGAAATGAACGACAAGGTATCTCTAGCCCGATTGTGAGATCCCAACTGTACGGTTTTAAGAATGTGAGCGTATCCTGCCCCACCGGTGTCATCCGTCACAAACACATGCAATGGCAAGTCAGTTGTTCACCTGAATTTTGATCGGAGGGAAGCATGTGGCAGTGAAAATAGGTAATTGCATCGGACAGCGATTTTGTCTCTGATGCATCAATGGAAATGTCTTCCAAAGTTCGAATGTATTCCAAGTTCATGGGAACTTGAATGTCAACGTTGTAATTTTGATCAAAACACTTTTCAGTAAGAGTCGAATGACGCTTTTTGAAAACTTTGTCAAACGTGTCAAACGCATATCACACATTTTGATACACACACGAGCATTCTGAAGATTTCCATATGGCTGAAAACCTGACGCAGTACAAACTGGCGAATGGTTCAGGTTATTTTCATGTGAATAACTGAAATGTGATCGTGATGGGTGGAGGCAGGATACAACCAGCTGGTAACATCAGTAATAGTAGTGGTTCACTAATACAAACGGGGTGTCCTCACAGCGAGGTTAAACCATTCAAACCTATTACACTGTCGAAATCCTACAAAAGACTCTCCTTTTAGCATTTTCGGGACTTTGAAACTTATACATATTCCTTTAATGGATTGCCCGCTCCAGCCTCCGTCGATGCAGAACGTAAACATTGCGGCACACAGCAGCATGCAATCCTTCCTTCAAACAAATGCAACTTTACTCAACAAGATATTACATATTTTAATTCATAAACCTGTAGTGGAGGGCGTGCTTACGCCTTTTCCGAATACCTGGGTGTCATTACTGATGGTTTTAAGTGATCGATAAATATTTGTCGCTATTTCCATTTTACCCACAGGTCGGCAGATATTCGAGATTGATTTTTCCCTGGGTTGATATTTTGAAATAGATGATATTAAAAAAGCCCTGTTAGACCAACTATATCATCTGTGTAACAAACATGCCTGAAACAGCATACTAGGGAACTTTTTAGACTGGCTGACTGAGTATGGTTTTACGCCGCTTTTAGCAATCTTCCAGCAATATCAAGGCGGGGGACACCAGAAATGGGCTTCACACATTGTACCCATGTGGGGATTCGAACCCGGGCCTTTCGGCGTGACGAGCGAACGCTTTAAACACTAGGCTACCCCACCGCCCTAACTTTTTAGAAGATATATAGGCTATATAAGTGGGCACAAGCATGGATCTCCTACCTTAGAATTGATCTTCAGCAATTCATGCTTGTCGTAAGAGGCGACTAACGGGATCGGATGATCAGGCTCGCTGACTTGGTTGATACATTTCATCGTATCCTAAAGGCTCAGATCGAACAACAACAACAACAACAATAACAACAGCAACAACAATTTAACTTGGTCTCTGAGGCAGATCATCTGTTACCGTGGCCATCCCCTATACGGTAGTTTGCTTGTTCACCCATCTTCTTGCCAGTTCGTTTGACAGTTTCCCTGTCCTCATGACACACTAGTTCTCCCACAGTTTCTTGTCATGTCCATCACGTTAACCAACAGTTTTCCAGTCCTTATGTCCACTTACTTACCCGACAGTTCCCCTGTCCCCATGTCAGCCTACTTAACCGACAGTTTCCCTGTCCTTATGTCCAACCCCTTAACCAACAGTTCCCCTGTCCTTATGTCCATCCCCTTAACCAACAGTTCCCCTGTCCTTATGTCCATCCCCTTAACCAACAGTTCCCCTGTCCCCATGTCAGCCTACTTAACCGACAGTTTCCCTGTCCTTATGTCCAACCCCTTAACCAACAGTTCCCCTGTCCTTATGTCCATCCCCTTAACCAACAGTTCCCCTGTCCTTATGTCCATCCCCTTAACCAACAGTTTCCCTGTCCTTATGTCCAACCCCTTAACCAACAGCTTCCCTGTCTTCATGTCCATCTACTTACCCGACACTTTCCCTGTCCACATGTTCAGCTACTTAACAGACAGTTTTCCTGTCCTCATGTCCAGCCCCTTAAACAACAGTTTCCCTGTCCCCATGTCCAACCCCTTAACCAACAGTTTCCCTGTCCTTATGTCCACCCTCTTAACCAACAGTTTCCCTGTCCTAATGTCCACCCCCTTAACCAACAGTTTCCCTGTCCTAATGTCCACCCCCTTAACCAACAGTTTCCCTGTCCTAATGTCCACCCCCTTAACCAACAGTTTCCCTGTCCTAATGTCCACCCCCCTTAACCGACAGTTTCCCTGTCCTCATGTCCACCTACTAATGGAGCGGTTCCTCGGCTCGTTTTGTTTCGTGTAAAACAAGCAACAAACAACAGAGATGGTATGTAACAATTGTATCCTGACATTTACTAAGTTCACAAAACAATACAATGGTATCCGATGGTAGCACTATAACTGGGTGGCAGTACAAATCAAAGGGCAAGGAATACAAAAGCAGTGACTACAGCAATAGTGAAATACTCCCAAATGCAACTATAGTGGAGTTAAAACCTAGGCCTTGGACGAGTCTCCTGAGTAAGATTGATCACACAATGCTGGTCTTGTTATAACTTAAGATGTAATATGATACGAGAGGCAAGAGTAAATTCCCCTTACATGCCTAAGAAAACAACCCGTAGGAGATTCTACAATTCCCTGAGTCAGGATATAGTGGAAAGGCCCAAATGATTGTAGAAACTGTCAGAGTTATGTTTAAATATAGCACACGCCTAAATACAGAGCCTCACTGCACTAAATGCTCACAATGCATAACCCTTGGAACAGACAACGCTGACACAAGACAGTGCGTTTATCGGAATAACCTGCTGCTTATTTGCCGGTTGGTTTACTTGCCTCCCTACCCGACGGTTCACTTTCTTTATGTCTGTCTACCTGCCCAAGAGTTTACCTGTGTCTATGTCTACCCACCAGCAGTTCACCTGTTTGCATTTCTATCCACCTATCCAACAGTTCACCTGTTCTTATGTCTATCTACCAACCTAGCAGTTCACCCGTGCGTCTCTCTATCTACCTGCTCGACAGTTCATTCGGTTTCTTAATCAACAACAAAAGCAGAATGATTTGATTGTACTGAACTTCATCCAGCTACCTACAACCTTAGACTTGCTCATAACATACGCATATTACCCTTAAATACAAATTTAACAAAACAATACAATATGAAAACATTGTTAAAATTAATACTTACAATAACGGTATAAAGATACACCTTTTTAAATATTGACTTGATGTATTTGATGGACTTGATACACATGTAAAAACAATAGTGAGTGAGCGAGTTTAGTTTTACGCCGCTCTCAGCAACATTCCAGCTCTACGATCTGAAAATAATAGACTCTGGGCCTGTTTCTGTTTATCCTGATCTGACTGACCAACTTCTAAAGATGCCACTCAAAGACGCTATCCCAGTTGTGTTTTGAGGTGTTTCGATACTGTCTTCAGCATAATAAAGTTTTGATAACTTTTGTAATTGTTTGGTCAAATCAAATTTCAAATGCCTACGTTTTGGAGGTCAAATTACCCCGAAAGGTGTTTTAGTACATAGAAAAGCTCCCTGAACACATAGAAGACTGTTACAGAGAGAAAACTGAGCACTCGCCGTGTAAAATCAACTCCTTACAACCCAGCCACTTTTCATTTCAAACAAAGGGCACTATATGAATATTCCCAACATCGCCTATTGCTATTTTTGTGAATGCGCTGGATGAACTCAAGTAAAAAGATGAACTTCCTTATTGCTGATATTCTGACAAGCAGGTTTTTCCTCAGGGATGGGTCCTTGATAAAAGTAGGTCATAACGTATAGTGTTGGTGTGTGCATTCCTTTTCTTGTGCTGGGTCCCGTTCCTCAAAGCGATCGTAGCTGCAATCAGTTGTAAGCCCTACGATCAACTTTACAACTATCGTAATAAAAATTGTCGTTTCTCAAAGCTATTGTAAGGGAATTGTAAGTATCGCGATTGTAAATCTTTCGATCGTAAATTACAAGCGTGATCTTCTGCGCGAAAGATAGAAATAATGCGTTTACATTACTTGCGGTTGCTTCCCCTTTTAAGCAGACGAAAAATAACCAACCCTTAGCAAGCTATCACAAAGTAATTAAAATCTTGCTTTCTACGGATAGTGCATGTAAACGCTGGGTGTCCGAGGATAACCCAGTTCTAGCATGCTTACCAGTTTCAGAATGGAGCCCTTGTCATTCTGTACCTTGAAAACATTTCAGCGTTATTGTAAACATCAAGAACACGACTACGGTCTCGAAATATCCTCTCAGGGCCAAATTTCTGTCTATTTTGTTAATGTATTACAACAAACGCCGCCATCTTGTTCATACACAACAATCGATTGTAAATAAGTTACAGTCGGTCATAAGCAACTCACGTAGGTGATTGTAACTTACAACTATTGTAACTTACAATTGCTTTGAGGAACGGTGGAGTGATTGTAAGTTTAAGTTACAATTGTATTGTAGTGTTACAATGCTTTGAGGAACGAGGCCCTGGTCATTAAAGGAGGGTTAAGTGAAGTTGGATTATAGCATTTACATTACGACGTTCTTCGGCATTTGCCTGTGTGTATGCGTGCGTACACGTGTGCGTGTGCATGCGTATGTGTGATTAGTGATCCAAGCCATCGTGGCAATATTACAAACGTTTGAAATTTTAACAACTGTACTTATGAATACATCGTTCTTAAAAATCATTAACACTAAAAAGAGGCAATTCTTTCTTATGGTTTGGTTAGATTACGTGTTTAAGGTAGTAGCAAAGTTGTACGGCGAATGTGATCGCATTCCTCACTATATACTAATGATAAAATACTGCCAGAGAATATATTACACCCAAAATGTTTATTATGATGCTATTGTATAAAGAGAACCATGCTTTGCTTTTTAATATCAAAAAGACAGACATCTCCTGATAAGTACTTTCAAATTTAGACATCTATTGTGGGTGATTCTAGCAAATGTGAATGCATGTATAGATGTGTTACAATGCAAATATGCCCCGAAAATTATTTAACCGTTGTAAATATAGGAACATACATGATATGTTTCGTACAATTAATAACAACTCGTACAGGTAAAAAGTTGAAGCTGGCAGGCAACAATAACTAACAAAATGTATTTCAAATTACACACACAATTTTAAGGACATAGATGCTATCGTTCATGAATGCCACTTTTGTTTGTATGCTGTAGTAATGCTACGTTTAAACAGGGATACTCTACAACAGGGATAGGTCACTCGCTTGCTTTCTTTACCATTTGTAC
>VKKT01003532.1:59416-69715 GCA_008038995.1 Haliotis laevigata | reverse complement strand
TATTATCATCAGCTGGTAATATTAAAACATTTGGGGTTGTGCTGGTATTATCATCCACAGGTTTTATCATTGACTGACAGCACCTCTGACTGGTATTGACTTACTGGTATTATGAAAGTGTGTGCTTTTSATCTACTGGTATTATCATCAGCTGGTAATATTAAAACATTTGGGGTTGTGTCCTGGTATTATCATCCACAGGTATTATCTCAGGCATGAGAATATTCCATGGATTCGCAGATTTCCGGGATTTACATGTCAAGTTGTTGAGATAAGCATAAATCTGCATTAACATTTTAGGGGGGTCAATATCACACATAAATTTCCTCCAAAATTGCCAGGCTGTTCTCATGCCTGTATCTTTGATTGGAAATATCTCTGGTATTGTCTTTTACTGGTGTTATTTTACTGGCCTACTGATTTTACTGATCTACTGGCATTGGCATCTATTGTGAGGTTGTATGTAAACTTGTGACACTGTCTCCTGGTGTCGGCATTGACTAGCATTGTAAAAGCTGGTGCTATTATCCACTGGTATTAATGTGCCTTTGCTCCTGCGCGGTGTGTGCTGGTCCCTTGACGTGACAGTACAATGAAGCCTGGTGTCCGTCACATTAACCTGCATACCAATCATTCTAAACCATGCCAAGTAAACTACAGTAATGGGCAGACAGAATAATTCTGTGTCCCCAAACACCTTCTTCATTGTCCAAAATATGTAACCGTTTGCAAGTATCATCACTGCGAAGCGTATATTAGATTCCGATGTATATTGGTTTCAAATTTGATGAAATGGAATAGGAATCCTGGCTTGCTGACTTGGTTGATGCATGTCATTGTGTAGATCGATGCGCATGACAGCAATCACTGGATCGTCTGGTTGTAATTATTTACAGAACACAGTTATAGATCTGGAAAATTTGGCAATGACAACAAAGATGCAAAAAAATTGGATGAGGCTTCATCAAGTTCTCATTGGTTAACAGGGATAGAAATACTGTTTATCATCCAAAACTGTGTTCCACAGGAGATCTTGCTTGTGTGAGATCAAACGATATCTCCTAGGAGATATCGTTTTGACAGTAGATTTTGTACAATAGCGAGACAATGCTATGACGTCATGACCTTGATGACGTCACAATGCTATGACATAGCTGCACTGAAGTTCTAATGGCAGTACCGTGCTCAGAGATGTACATATTTCATTGAATACTTATGAAGAGTGATTTTTTATGATAAATAAAATCTCACCCGAGTTTCTTTTGATATCAAATATATCAACACTCGTTGGTAAAAGTAAAAATATCCTTGGCAAGCCTCGGATATTTGTAACTTTATCAACTCATGGTGATATATTTGATATCAAAAGACACTCGGGTGAGATTCTCTATTTATTATAAGTGTGCCTTAAAGCACTAGACAAATATTTTAGATGTGCCTTTCAGAAATCAAGTGTTTTCACATGGTTTTAGAATACATTATCATCATAATTCCAGTGATTTCCTGGGCAAAAAAGTCAGTAACTTTTTTTGCTTGTTTTTCATTTGCATAAGTGTTTTGGGGATTAAATGACTAAAGGTGAGCTATGTCTCTAAAACATTAGGCGTGCCATAAGAGCACAGAAAACATTTTTTATCTGTGCCATTTCAATATTTACCCCGCCATGGCACTCAGATATATGGGGTATTTCAAACCCTGGTTAATAATCAGGGATGTTTTACTTCAAATAGCAATAGGGTGGTGGGGTAGCCTAGCGGTTAAAGCGTTCACTCGTCATGGGTTCGATTCCCCACATAGGTACAATGTGTGAAGCCAAGATACTGAAACCATAATGGACTAGGTAAATAACACCAGTTTACCACCACCTACAGTTATTGATGTCTGTGTTTGCTCTTAGGACCTGCAATACATGCAGTGTTAGTACCGATAATACCTCATGAAGATCAGCATTGGAACTGACCTTCAACTACCAGTGCTAATTGGCCAGTAATTGGAGTCATGTGTATGAGTTAAGAAGATAATCAGTGGTACTTTTTGACTGCAATCATAATGCTGCCATATTGCTGAGAGCAACACCCTAACTAACAGACATTAATAGTCATGGATATTTTACTGCACATTAAAAATTATACTTAAACCAACTCACAATAATTTCAGCTCTCATGGGCGAGTGAGTTGGGTTTTACCGAGATTTTAGCAATATTCCAGAAATATCACGGTAGGGTACACCAGAAATGGGCTTCACACTTTGTGCCCATGTGGGGAATCAAACCCGGGCATTCTGCATGACGAGCAAACGTTTAGCTACTAGGTTACCCCACTGCCCCCATCTCTAATGGACTGGTTACATCTCAGTGTTCTACTGTCTCAAGTACAGTGTATTTCTGTTTGTGATTTACAGACAATATGTTTAATGTTGACAATGTTAACATGGCTCCGCTCTGTTTCCTTGTAGGTGTTGACCCGCGACTCTGTTACGGTAGCAGTGGATGCTGTTGTCTACTACCGGGTCCAGAACGCCACCATGTCCATCACCAACGTGGAGGACTCCAACCGCTCCACCAGGCTGTTGGCAGCAACTACGCTCAGGAATGTCCTCGGAACCAAGAATCTGAGCGAGATTTTGTCAGAGAGGGAGTCAATCAGTCACCTCATGCAGGTATGGGTACAACTGAAAACAATCTGCAATCAATATGGCAGAAGTCATGTCAAAACGTTTTGATGGTGTTTTTTCCTGTTTCAATATTCTTTGCGAAATTTATGAAAGTAATGAAATAAGTACTACTTAAAATTGAAGAAAATTTTTAATGTTAAAAGTTAGAAGGTGTGTCTCAGATCACATTCCTATATACCTTTGTTTTAAGATAATATTGAAGGTAATTGGTGATATTAAACTTGTTAATTTGAAATATTTGTATTATTGGAAATGCGGACACCTGCAAATCAGACATCTATTGTGAAGGGGCGTCAGATGGGTACCTCCTGTGTTATTGTTTGTGTTGGCAGTGACAGCTTGATGTATGCTTTACTCAATTTGATATGTTTTCATCCCCTAGAGTTCCCTAGATGAAGCTACAGACCCATGGGGTGTGAAGGTGGAGCGAGTAGAAGTGTAAGTAACATTGTCGACCTTGACCTTGACAAGGTGCAGACACCTATTGCAGCACTGTGAATCTGGGGCCCCATCCACGATGTGTTCATAGGCAGTGACATTTGTAAGACTATGAGAAACTATAGGGTTACGGCACGTTACGAACAACGCTTTGTGGATCAGGATGCTGGTTTCCAAGGATACGCTGATTGCAAACACCTGTTGAACTCAATACAAACTCTTTCTAAGGTGTATTAACGTGACCTCATATTCTCATGCGATAATAATTGCCTGGGCCGCTAAAAGTGTCAAGTGTAATTGAGGGTTATGATTTACAGTTCCTGACCAAGTCTGTTATACACATTATTTTACCCAATAATTAAGAGTGATTATGGGCTATTTCCTGCTATTATGTCACTAGGTAACAGTAGATTGTGTACTTGAACATGCTCCAGTTGCATATGAGTGAGTGAGTGAGAGAGTGAGTATGGTTTTACGCTGCTTCTAGAAATATTCCAGCAATATCACGGAGGGGGACACCACAAATGGGCTTCACACATTGTGCCCATGTGGGGAATCGAACCTGGGTTTTCAGCCTGACGAGCGAACGCTTTAACAATTAGGCTACCCCACCGCCCCCCAGTTGCATATGGGTATGGGATACCGTTGTATGACACCGTCTTTAAGCAGCCAATCAAACACTTTCAGGGCCCACACTGTCAACTTTTGAGTTGTGTATTAGAAAGCAGCTGTTTTAATGGAAGGGTACATTCTAGTCAAGGCCAGATGTTTGATTAGTTGCTTGTGTGAAACTGGTGTGAAACTGGTGTGAAACCAGACATGGGAGTGTGTGCCAAACTGTATTGTTTCTGCTGCATCACTCTCTGAGTGTAATTTACATCAGATGTTAGTGTTTTATGTGGTTGTTGTGTATGACCCAAGCTTACTAGTTCAATCCAAATGTTGCTTGACTGATGGACTATAGCTAAAGTCACAGACTGCTAGGGGCAGTGGGCAAGCC
The DNA here is from genome assembly GCA_008038995.1 of Haliotis laevigata. Lineage (NCBI taxonomy): Eukaryota > Metazoa > Mollusca > Gastropoda > Lepetellida > Haliotidae > Haliotis > Haliotis laevigata. The sequence goes on along the minus strand of VKKT01003532.1, from coordinate 65,603 downwards.
TGGTGGTTAAAGCGTTCACTTTCACGCCGAAGACCTGGGTTCAATTCCCACATGGGTACAATGTGTGAGGCCCATTTCTAGTGTTCCCCGCCATGATATTGCTGGAATACTACTAAAATTGGCGTAATCTCACAGATTACAACTTGGTTAGACCACTCGGACCCAAGCAGTTAAAGCCCCAAATCCTCCATTTACACCGTAATACTGCAATAGCGACCTATTTTTGTGCACATGTTTATTTGATACGTAAAGTTGAAAAGCTACTTTCCCTATTGTCATGCTGCAGTATGAACAGCTGGATTGTAGAACAATGGCTCTTGTTACGAGCTTAGGAGTTGGTTTGCATTATTTAAAAAATAGTTTTACTGTCTGATGACAAAATACCGTATATGTTTGCTTTATTGTGACTCTCTACTTTCCAGTAAGGACGTCAGACTGCCAGTCCAGCTCCAGAGAGCCATGGCAGCAGAAGCTGAAGCCGCACGTGAGGCTCGGGCCAAGGTAGATAACTCTTGCTGTAGCCCTTAAGAGTATTAAGAATAACACAAATTTCCCATAAAGTGTATAGTTGTCTGTCAGAGTTTTTACATACATTTTCATGGTGGCTGAGTATATAACTCACTTCTGAAAATGTGTAATGAAAATAAGTTATGTTTAGTTTCATTATGAAAGTTTAGTTTCTTCATGAAACTAAATATGTAGTAATCAGTGAAGTGGTGTAATACGTAAATATGGCCTTCTTTACCATTGGACCTTGACCTTCACCCTCCTGACATTTGACCTTGATATTCCTTCTGTTAGGTCATTGCCGCTGAAGGAGAACAAAAGGCTTCCCGAGCTCTGAAGGAAGCTGCCGATGTCATCACCGAATCTCCCGCTGCTCTGCAGTTGCGTTACCTGCAGACTCTAAACACCATCTCCGCTGAGAAGAATTCCACGATCATTTTCCCCCTCCCCATTGACCTTCTGCAGTCGTTCCTTCCAAAAGGAAATCAGAAAACATCAATGTAGGCCAAGGTCACTGGAAATAACATGACCGCAACAAACTTGCCTTATTCTGGTTGGTCAGTGGAGTAGTACATAATTTCATTTGAGAAGAAGGGGGAACAACTCTGTGTCCAGACAAATTGTCTATATGCATAGGTTGCATGCTGTTGTCCTAATAGTACCTAAAATGTGAAAAGGTTTTGGCCTCTTTTTATTTCAATATAACCCGTGATTTCCATTGATGTTTGTCTTATTAACAGCATTCAACTTCAGGAATCAATCAGGGTAGAATATGTGGCATGTTAATTGTATGTATATTTATGTACTCCAGGTAAAAACACAGATTGTGATGCTCTTGTGCCAAAACCAAGACATAAGCATCTCAGATTTGCTCCATGAAAACAATATATGCTGTAACATTGTAAAATGCTTCGTGTTGCGTTTGAGGTCTTAATGCATTCCAGAAAGGGCTACGAATTTTTCTTAGAGAAAGAAAATTTGATACCAAAATATAACTGGAAAAAAAAGTGATTGATCAAATATGATTGAAAATGAAATTGTGTAGACAAATTTGACTGACTAATACAAAGTCCAACTTGTTCTTAAGAGATAGATAATACAATTGAACACCTGCATTTCAAACATTGGAGGAGGTTCAAGGGAGACCACCCTTCTCTGCTCTTTTATAAAAATATTGTAAATAAATGTACAAGTTTGTTGTCCGTTAAGCTTGTAAATTTTCTGTCATTGTTGTTTTTTGATTGTCAGTTTTATATTTAATGTACAGGATGTGAAATTTTGCTCGAGAAGGTATTTCTTTCACTAGTACCTATAGAGGTTAGTGAACTCCTCTATGAATATTAACGGGGAATGTTTCTTTCAATAGGAATTTAGTCAGTAACTCACTTCTAGGCTGCTGAAGGACATTTCATGAATCAAGCATAATAATGAGTTACAATCACATGCATATATTATCTTGTTAATATATACACTGTGTAACGCTCCTTTAATTTCTCTGCTCACTTGCGCTGTCATGATCTACTAACCTGCTCCATGTAGATGCTATGTTATATTGGCTACCTGTATAAAGTCAACAATAATCGGTTTATGTTAGCCAGTGTATGTGTCACCCAGCAACTGTTATCCAAGATTTGTTGACCCTGAAGGTGAAAATTTCCAATCCTCAGGACTTATGCTTGAATCAGTGGAAGAGCTCCATGGTACAGTCACTGTTTGTTGAAGAACTAGGGCTTCTCTTTAGTCGAGGTGATAGTGAGGACACGGATTCTCATCCTACAAGTTTCTCACAGAGTAGCAACAATGTCTGTGCAGTTGGATTTATCAATTAACCAAAACTATCAACCTCTGTTTGGCACAATGTGTGGCATCACTGTTTGCTGAGTTTCATTCTGTAGAGAGACAGTGGGGTAGCTGAGCGATGAAAGCGTTCGTTTGTCACGCCAAATACTGGGTTCGATTCCCCACATGGGTACAAAGTGTGAAGCCTATTTCTGGTGTACCCAGCCATGATATTGCTGGAGTATTGCTAAAAGTCGCGTAAAACCATACTCACTCATTCTTTAGCATACAAACACCTCCACACGTGGTTCCAGATTCAAGGTTTACTTGGATTATTATGTTCTTGGGTTGTCAGCTCTGTGGGTTTGGGTTTCATCAAAGCGGTAAGCATGTGGAACCTGCAATGTAATAGTTAAACTCGTGAATGTCATGTCCTTAAGGAACATTGCTGCTCCCTTTATGATTGTCAACTAGATGTTACAAAACAATGGAAATGTCATTGTTGAGAAAGCTGCTTAATACCTGCCTTTAGTTTCTAGATAATGGTATATTACAACATGAAACGACACTTCCTCAGATAAACGATGGGGAAATATAACACTTCACGTGAAGTATTGGGACCATTGTTGCACTGGCATTGTTGCTATTCTCAATAGCTATAGCAAGATTTCTTGAGGGACCAACCTAAGCAATAGATATGGACTATGATTAGAAGCGTATGTTCAATGAGCTGATATCAAAGAAACCATAGCAGCTAATGTAATGATTCTGTTTGTGCTACATTTATGTCCAGATTAATTATGTCGTTGTGTTTGGAGATTTCTCTAGTCCAGGTAGCCGTGGTTTAGCGGATCACGTCTTGCCTTGTCATGAAACTGGTCTGTGTTTGAGTCACTGCATTTGTACACTTTGAAGACCTTGTGGAGTCCGTTTTTGTAATGGTCCTATAAAAGCCTCAAGTCCCTCAAGCAGACAATGTTTTTATTTTTTTAGACGACGCCCGGTTTTGACAACAATGGGCTTATAAAAGCCTCAAGTCGCTTGTGCAGACAATGTGTTCATTTTTTTAGACAACGTCCATTATTAATGGGCCTGTCGATCATGCAGACCATCTTTATATTTTGTTAGACGATGCCCAGTTTTAACAATGTCGTGACTGTATTCCGTGCAACCACCTCTTGTACTATTACTTTAAATGGCGTGTTGTGCATAAGTTAAACAACTTGTGGAGCACTGTTCGGTTGGACACTTTATAATCTTTCTGAACTGTATAATGTACTTTGTTTTTATCTGTATGTATCCACTCGTTTCTTTCGTATTCATTGTTTAACTGTCATGTTTTCCTCTCCAGTAAATTTAAACCATTGCTCAAAATATTTTTGCATATTAACTTACACTCACATGCACCATTCTGACAGTTATGGAATAAAACATATTTTACCAACCAGGCTATACAGGAAATTAAAACAATTTAGCACTTTCCCTTTGGTTAGATTCTTTGTATTTTGTATTTCTTAAATAACATGTAGAATTTATTTTTGATTACATCATCGACAGATATGCATATGAATTAATGCGAAATTTAAATGAGGTCATCTAAACCACTACATTGATATTTTTTCCCCATTTCAGATGTAGATATTAGCCTATATTGCATATATCTGTGGTGTTTTCCGATTGCTTCAAACTTGAATCGCTGATATGCAAAAATGAAATCACTCTATAAAAGCAATAATAATTCAGTGAAAAAACGCCTACAGTTCAAGCTATGGTGTGTACTTTTTTCGTACTATTTTATAACATTTTTGTACAAAAGAAAGTCCATGGGAAATGCACAAGTGGATCCCCTCTAAACTGTTAATTTAACACATCCTTCCAGTGAAGGTTCACCAAAGTGGATCTCTTGAACTTCATTTTCCAGTAACAGTTTTACAGTGTTTCTTGGCAATTTTATACTGAATTAGTGATAGTTTATAAAAACCTGCCCACCATGAAACATTTCTATTCCACTGTGTGCATCCCCTCCCTAATGTTGTTCATGGTTCGTGGTGGTTTGCGAGGTCACTGTGTTCAGATTTTTCTACATTTTAATGATCAAATTCTATGCTCAAGGATTATTTGTTAACCATCCATCATAATATGTATTCTATCGTTCAGTTTGATATTTGAATAAAATTTCAAGGAAAACCATGCAGGTGTTTTTGTCTGTCAACGGTTGAGCATTTATTGTTGTCGGGAAGAAGTCCCAGATGTTGGTTTCTGAGAATTTAAGTGAGCTACAGTACTCCACGTGTACATAATAACATGTAGCTTGACACAAGTTATCTACACACATCTGACGTTGACAAGGCATGTTCAAATAGCAGTGAATTGGCTACAGGTTAAACATTGATGTCATCACCTTCCTGATGAAAGTCAACCTGCAGCAATAATTATTATTGCTTCATGTATATTATATGCAGTGTGTGGAACGGAAAAGCAATCCATTATTCTCCTTTGCCTGGATGAATTTGGCTGAACTCAAAAGTGAAACAGAGGGCTTTTTTCTATAAACAGGACCATCAACTTCCAACTGGCAATCGATTCTGAAAGAGAATGTCAACATGAATTGTTGACTGAGTAAAACCTTGTAAGTGAATGTCCTTCAAACAGCAGAACTTAAACGACAATGGCATGGCTCATTGTTTCCATAACCACTTTGCTATGGCTGTGGTTTTGACCTTGAGGTCCAAAAAAGGTTTGACCGTCAATATGAGGAGGGCATCATGGAAAATTAGCTCATAAACTTCTTCGGAATAGGCCATCCGTTTATAACCTCCCAGATTCCATTCTCCAAGTGAATACTCTTTATGCTCTTGTGTATCATCACTCCAGTCTTTGGGCCAGTATGAGCTCACATGTCCTCCGTTACCTGGGTGTTTGCATACCAAGCAGTCTTTTGGGATGATTTATTGTGAAATTATCCTGGATGCCTATTCATTACTGGATGAAAATGGGTAATTATATATACATAAAGAAAAAAGTATCGCATCAGCCATATTTGAATATATTGTTGATGTGTCCGCTATACACTGTTCTTTGTAAAGCAAATATTGAGACAAAGAGAAAATGTTGAAATGAAAGTTTTGGTAAAGATCATAATGTGTTTATATTGATTTAGAAAACGAAAAGAGGCCAAAACTGGAGAATTTCGAGTCCAAACAACTATGGCTGTAACAGGTCTATCAGAATTCTCAAGTCAATTTTCTGCCATGCCACCATCATGGAGAAGAGTTTGCAAAACACTGAAAAATGTCAGTATCAGGTGTAACCTCCTCCAGCTTGAATCACCTGTTCAACCCTCCTCCTCCTCACTGACCTAATGAATCGTCTGATCTGTTCCTGTGTAAGATTGTTCAATTCCAGGTGTAGCGCCTGTTCCAATTCATCAACAGTTTGCACTGGTGGCTCCCTCTGACGGAGTTTACGTCCAAGAATGCCCTAAATATGCTCAATGGGGTTGAGTTCAGGGCTTCTTGCTGGCCAAGGTACGGCAGAGGCAGCTTCCTGACGCAGAAAATTCACAACAGCACGCGCACGGTGGGGTCGGGCGTTATCATCCATAAAGACTGGCCTAGTGTTCAGAGGATGGTTGTCAAATTGAGGCACTATAATCCTGTCCAGTATCTCTGTTTGGCATCGTTGGCCAGTAAGGTTGCCTCTTACTGTTACCAGTGGCAGCTTACAGTCATATGACAAGCAACCCCAAGTCATGACAGAGCCGCCGCCAAATGGAACCTGTTACGTTATGTTCCTTCTATGCCATGTTCTTAAGTCGCCAAACACGTGCTCTACCATCAGGTTAAGTATCTGCAGGCTGATCTATATGAGCAACTGATGTAAAATGAACATATTATGACAT
>VKKT01003531.1:38819-52652 GCA_008038995.1 Haliotis laevigata | reverse complement strand
CAATGTTTTCGTGTTGTCCGGCGACATGGGCGAATACCTAAGTTCAAGGACAACGCCAGGTGAATATATTACCACCATTGACATATGGACAGAAGGTGGACAGAGGTTAAATGGTTTGTTTACTTCACAGAAGCAAAGGGACACTGTCCCTTTATCATGGTCAAGTAATTTCTACACTGACCACTAGTTTAATACCATTTCTTGGGCAATGAACATTATGGTATTAATTGGTAGTGGTCCAGTAAGTACCTAAGATATTATACTTTGGATCAAAACTTGTTTTTCAACACACGGAGGAGGAGGTACGGTGGTCATGGGGGTATTGTCACCTACAGCGAGTCATGCCCCCTAGGTACGCCAGAAACTAGAGATTGTGGGTTCAAATCCCCTTACCCCAGTAACCCTTCTAGGTGTGTTAGTGCCACATACGTATTCGTGGGTTTCACAAAGGGATAAATGTCTGAGGCCTGATTCGCGTAGGGCTTTCCTTCAACTGCGCTATAAACGGAATACTCCTGAAACTACCATAAAACTAAACCTCACTCACTCAGTCACTGACCAAAATACATGTACATGAAGTGAGGATTCAGAATAAGTTTCGCAGATCAAATTTATATCATCAATTTTTACTATTAATCGTTCTTTCTTTCCCATAGATGGTGCGATAAGGTCATATTGGAATTCGAGTTACCTGACATATTTTATATTTAAGTTCTGTGAGTGAAAAGACACCTTTCCTTTCTGATATATCCAAGACAGAAATGTTGTCATATTTTTCACATATTGTTTGAAGATTTACATTGTTTACACCCTCCAGGTGTCATCAAAAATGTTCTTGAATGTTGATTACATATAACACGATATGATCATTCCTAAAAGTTGACATCTTTCCATGGTTTGGGTATGTTTAACAGAACTGAGAATATCAGGAATAGAGTCAAAACTCATACTCAGTACACATACTTTCTCCGTCTGCTGTGCTAACACCTGTCTCGATCTTGTCCACACTAGTGTTGGTGTAAAATGAAGTCTGAGATACTTGTAATACGAGACAGTTTCTATCTGGGATTCCCTGTTGTACCACTTTTCATATGAACGTAAATATCCACCTTTACGAAATACAACCCCCATTTATACACACAAAAAATGCTTATTCAATTGATTTGGTCTATAATTTTTCCGATAGAGTCCGGGGCGTTACCAACATCATTGGCGTAGAAAAGTGAACATACATTTGAGAATTCCTCTGATATAAATATTCCTTCACAGTTAGACGTTGACATCTCAGTGACTAGTTCGTTGATGTTTAAAATGAACAACAGTGGACTGACCATACAACCTTGGCGTGTACTAACACAGCACTGGAAAATTCCGTAAGTCCTTTATCTGTACAGACACAAGACACGAGTACATATTTCTTACACTTTCAAGGTGTTCCCAAGTAGTCCATATTTGATAAGCCGATGCCACATTAATGTATGGCTGTTGCTATCGAAAGCCTTGGAGAAGTCAATAAAGAAGGCGTATATTCTCCCTCCAGTTGATTTAGACAAGTATTTCGCGATCATGCCGTAGAAAGAGAACATGTGTCCACTGTACAATGCCCTTTCCTAAAACCTGCCTGAATCTCATGAATGGTGTTGTTTACTGTGATCCACTTTTGAAGTCGCTGGTTTAATATTTAGTGAGTACCTTTCCAATCACCGACAGGGGCGAAATTCCTTCATAATTATTTGGATCCGATAAAGAACCATTCTTGTGTAGTGATAATAGCTTTGCACCGTGTCATTGGGAAATTACCAGTAGCCAATATTTCAATAAAAAGGTATGTTCAACTGGCTGAAATGTGATTGACAGAATGTTTCAACAGCTCTGATGAAAGACCATCCTAGCCTGGTGCTCTTCGACATTTAAGATTACGTATAGTGTATGTGACTTCATGCAGTGTTATTTCGTTGTTGAGTTGATCCGGAAATAGTTCGTTACAATCATTACAATGCGAGTCATAACCTGATAGGTCGTTTGTTATGTCATCAATAATGCTTGAATCCGTTCTTCCAGTTTATCAAGTGTTCGAAACAGGTAACTGATTTTGTTGCAAGAGGAAGAAGTAGGTTTAATTGATTTAATAGCTTTTCACAATTCCTTACGATTGTCACGAATGTTGCAGAACTTCTCTCAAATTTGTAACGAATGAGAGGATCTCTTAAGTCTGTATGTTGATTTAATGACACGTTTCATGTTGATATATTCGAACATCTATTGAAGTGTCTGTCAATCTGAACTTGTCGAGAGCCGGGTACTTGTCACGCTTCGCTGACTCACACTGCTCGTCCCACCAGGAAGGCGGACACGCGGTTGAGTCAGGTGACCCGTGTCGTCTGTTCATCGCATCTGCAGCCCGCGCACAGAGACTCGAGATCATATCGACAGCACTGTCAACATCAACATAAAACAAATTGTTAACATCCACTATCATTGACTTAGAAACATCACCACAAAAAAAGTTTTCAAAATTCTCCTGAAAGATATCATTCCACACAAACTTTGTGAAGGCTGAATTGGTATCTCATTTGTTGAGTCACTGCACTTAGTGTTTATGTTTAATTCACAAGTGGTAGGAAAGTGATCAGATTCGTCTGGGGCTACAACGTCAAAGTCAATTATCTGGTCGAACAGCTGTGATGTCGCCATCATGCAATCTACCATTGAGAAAATGAACACAGTGTAGACTACAGATTTCCAGCAGTCTATTTCCAAAACTACTGATTTCTTTACCTGTTTCTACGAGGTAAACAGAATGCATCATTGTGTTACCATTCACTCATAGGTAAAAAGTAAAAAGCACTGTCATCACTAGTGAAATCTTCCTCCATCCCTGTTCTGCAATTAAAATCTCCTATCAGTAATATGTCTGCATCATAGTTGTTGCTCAGTTCACATAGTGTTTCATCAAGGATATCAATGCCATTTTTATCTTTTCCATCATAATATGTAGAAGTCTCTGGTAAAACATAAATACATCCTAGAATTAAATCCTTTTATAAATTGAAGTAGTTTCTCTCCAGAAGAATGTATACTACAACCTGAATACTAGACATAATTCTCTTGATTCCATCACATATAGACTGGTGAATAAACACTCCAATACCCCCATGTTTACCCGTACTTCTACAGGGAGAATATACCTTATAGGAGGGAAGAATATCACTTGGATCTGTATGTGTATAACACTATGTTTCTAACAAACAAACAATCATATATTGTGAAAGAAGATTATAAACAGAACTATCACATTTATTTTGTTTTAAAGAGTGGCAATTTTCAAGAGAATGTTGTCATATTAGTTTTAAATGAATGTGTATACTGAGTTTGTTTACTTTCATTTGGTTTGTTCAAACCCTGGCCACACCTCTGTTTGAATTCAATGTTCATTTGTGTCAGTGTTTCTGTCAAAGCGTTTATTGTATATGATGAGTTTGTCAAACCGGAGGAGAGCCTCACTGTTGTCTTTCCTGCCGTTCAGCATGCGTGGGATCAGGTGTCTCCTCTCCTGTCTCACGCTGAAGTTGTAATCTTAATAATATAATAATAATAATAATAATTGTGCATATGTAACGCGCCTTTTCCATGCACAAGACACATGCTCAAAGCGCTGACATGTTAAAATTATATACATATGTACAGAGAAGGATATATAGTTAGTTGTAATGAGAGGAAAACAGGTGAGTCTTCAGCAAACTTTTGAATGGGATAAAGTCAACTGTTGATTTTATGGCCAAAGGGAGAGAATTCCACAGTAGAGGGGCAGAACAAGCAAAGGATTTCCTTCCAAATGTTTCAAGTTTATAGTGAGGCACAGAGAGCAAGTTCTGATTTTGAAAGCGGAGCTGTCTTTCTGGGATGTATGTTTTAAGGAGTTCCTGTAGGTGTTCTGTACTTGCGGCATAGAGACATTGGTAGACAAAACACAAAAGCTGTTTTATTCAATTCTTGATTTGACAGGAAGCCAGTGCAGGTTTTTCATGACAGGTGTGATATGAGAATGTTTAGAAATTCTGCTGATGATTTCGGCGGCTGTGTGTTGGACGTGCTGCAGCTTTGAAAGATCCTTTGAGATGCCAAAAAGGAGACTATTGCAGTAATCAAGACTTGAGATAACAAGTCCCTGAACAAGACTGTGTGCTGCGTCGTGACTGATGAGATGGCGTATTCTGCCAATGGCCCTCAAATGGAAGAAGCATATGCATACTCATGATCAGCACAGTTGATAGACAAGAGCGTCCATGGTCAGTTGTGAGTCCAGCATTACTCCGAGATCTTTAACTGACACGACTGCTTGTATCTCAGAGTCAGCTATCAAGATTGTGCTGAGGTTGACTCGTTTCCGCAGATGTCTGGAGCCAACAATCACCAATTCGGTCTTGTCATCGTTTAGTTTCAGCAAGTTGGTAGTCATCCAAGACTTAACATCTTTAGTGCAATCTGTGATGTCATGAAGACTTACTTGAAAGCCTTTAGCATATGAACTGTCCAGAAGTTGGGTGTCATCTGCAAATGAATGATGGAGAATATCATCCTTGTCAATCACATCCGCTACATTTGTCGTGTATGCAATGAAAAGAAGGGGACCAAGTACAGATCCCTGGGGTACACCACAGTGGACCAAGGAGTTTCGCGATTGGATGTTTTCTAGGAGAATAGCCTGACTTCTGCTTTCAAGATAAGATTGTAACCAGATTAAGGGCACTCCATGAATTCCAAATTGTCCCTTGAGTCTATCCTGAAGGAGTTGGTGGTCGAAAGTATCGAAGGCGGGGGAGAGATTAGAGAAGCAAGTTTGCCTTCATCAACAGCTGTGAGCAAGTCATTGGAGACTCTGAGGAGAACTGACTCTGTACTATGGTTCGATCTGCAGGCCGATTGGAATTTATCCAAAAGTGAAAACACAGAAAAGCGTTCCCTGAGACGTATTTTAACAGCTCTCGCGAGTAATTTGGAAATGAACTTCAGGTTAGAGACAGGTCTAAAGCTTTTAAGAATGTTAGGATTGAGATTATTCTTTGTGAGCAAAAGGGATAACAACTGCATGTTTGAATGAATCTGGGAAGATGCAACTTACTGTTTACCAACTTTGTGATCACTGGGAGCATCAAATCAATGAATTCTTTTACCGTGGGAATCGGGCCCAAGATTCATGTTGTAAGCTTCGATTTACAGATAATTTTCAATACGTCCTCGGAAAATGGTTGAAACTCTGCAAGTGGTGTGCCAGAAAACTCCTTGGTATCTGTGGATGTATCAGCCTGGAGTTTAGCACATTTCAAGAGGGAATGAATCTTGTCAATCTTGGACAGAAAGAATTTTTCACTTATCTTCACAGATGCTGCATCAACTTGGTCCTGGCACGGATGTCAGACGTGGTTTTGCTACTGGTCAACTTGACCACTATGGGACGTGGCTTATCCCCAGACGTCTTACCGACTCTGTGGGCTCTGTCTATCACTAGTTTACTCTCATCATGTGCATTATCTATATCAAATTTATTTTTAATGATAATCCTCACCTCCTCTTCACAGACTACCCACGTCTCCTCCTCCTCACCTTTCTTCTCCGGGATGCCTTAAAACACAATATTGTCTCCGAGTTTCAAAATCGTCCGCTTTACTGTACAACTCGTTTGTTTTCGTAGCTAGTGCATCATTCACTTTACCAACTTGCTGTTTTAAGGCTCTTACCTCTTGTTGCAGTCCTTTCACTATATCAGCAAGGTCTTTAACAGTTGGTCCTGGGCCTGGGTTTAACTCAACGTCACCGCATATAGATATTGTCAACATCACTGTGGCCACACACAGTGAAAAATCGGTAAGCTTTACCTTCCGATTCTTTGTCAACAAAGTTCCTATCTTTACTCTCCAGGTGCTAATTGTCTTTTTTTGTCTACTGGGCGGTGGGGTAGCCTAATGGTTAAAGCGTTGGGTCGTCACGCCGAAGACCCGGGTTCGAATCCCCACATGGGTACAATGTGTGAAGACCATTTCCGGTGTCCCCCGCCGTGATGTTGCTGGAATATTGCTTAAAACCAAACTCAGTCAGTCAGTCTTTTGTGTACTTTATGTGTAAAATCTAACGAGACTGTTTTCTTACACATGTAACTGTCAAGAGAGGTCACTCCATTCTAAGTAATTTCATCCAATTTTTTTCTAAAGTACCTAACATCAGTTGACTAAATTTGGGTGTATTAAGTGATGTACGTAAGCTGCAACGATGTTATAACCGTTACCTCTGTTGATTGCCGGTTGAGTCGTTTGATGTTAATTGTTTCTATATCTTGTTGTCTGGCCGGCTGGCTTCAAGGATGTTTATGTCGTTCCAAAGGATGGTATGATTCGGATGTGGTTGGGTGTGGTCGAAAAATGGCTGACGTGGAGTCTTTCAACGATTCAGAATCACTTTCGGCGATCACATGTAGATAATCAACTATAATATGGACTCTCAATCGTTTTGTCCTTTCATAAGATGATCAGGTTATTTGACATAATTTGTACATTTTCTATGAATGAAAAAAATCTTTCCCGGATATATCCAAAACAGGAATGTTACCGTAATTTCTGCTATACTGATATGTATTTTGGATATAATTAGATCATTAAAAATGTCTGATTCATCCGGGTGCCAGCAAAAATGTTCTTAGATGTTGATTACATCTTAAAAAAATGTGATCATTGCTACTGCATCTAAAATCTTTGTTCATCATGCTCATCGGTGAAAAACGTCATTCTTCATCATTTTATTAATCAAACCACTCGGTAAATCCATCTCTCCATGGACAGACATTGGAAATTACTAGAATCTGTACTTTATCTGTGTAATCCCACATAACATGCGTTAAATCAAACCCCTCGGTAAATCCATCTCACCATGGACAGAGATTGACGTTACCATGGCAGGTATTTTTACAAGACTGAACTGAACTGAACTGAACTTTATTTACACTCCCGCCCCGTTATGCGGCATTATGGGAACATGTTTACTTCATTATTATGTACAACTTGTATATGGCACATACATGTATGATACTCGAAATGGTAATATTACATATTGCTTGGTTGCAAGAATGTGTGTACATGCATTTAACCAGTTATATGAAAAATGCGTTATTGTTTATCTTTTTGGGAGTCGTTGCTTACAATGAGACATTTTATGATTTTGCTAAATATTGCTAATGTTATTCCTAGTTTATCAGAGTGAAAAAGCACATTTCTTCACATTCTGGTTTCTACAGTAACAATTGTTCATATAGTGTTTGCTTTCATGTGGAAGTGTTTTAATCCATTGTCCTGTGTCAACTGGAAGGTAATGGTTTGAGGTTCTCAAATTAAGTAAAGCCCTCCGTTTATTATAATGCAATAAATTCAGGTAGGTTTCGTATTTCGATTCTGGATATTTTTAAATATTATAAATAGCTCCTCTTGAAGATTTGTCTATGTTTAATATCCAAGTCTGTTGATTAATTTATTTCAATCTGTTTTCAACAAGTGCTTAACGATATGCCAGTGTAGCCCAAATATAACTCATTCCAATTTTGTCAAGTGTCCTCAATACAGGCAATCCATTTATAGCCAGATGGTTTACAGATTGTGTCATTGAAGTAATTTGCAAATAAGGAGAGGGAATTTAGAAGCCCTTCCTGACAATCACATACAATCTACCTTTGCTTTAAACAAAATACATAGCTTTGGTGGCCTTCTCAGCCAGATTCGTTTTCATTAAAGTAATTATTTTCTTTGGCAGAGTAATTCTTAGGTATTTACAAGAAAGCACGTTCTCTATAATGTAACCACCAAATATAAGTATATCTGTTTTTGATACATTTATATCAAGTCTCCATGTTTTAGTTAAGATATTTATCAAAGAAAATTTAACATGTGTCGTAATTCTTTTGGGTCTGATGCTTGTGAAACAAAATGTTTTATCATACATGAAATTTGACGCATCTCTCAAGAGAAAATATTAATGTTGTACATATTGTATGTTCCAGGAGGATAGAGATGGAGATAACAAGCTCCTTGACTAAACCTGCGATATCTACATTATTGTTAACGCAGGTACCGTTGATTGCTTACGCCGTTTGGAATTCATTACTATAGTAGCAAACTATAAAAGGAATTATTAAAGAAAATATCTCAGATCATCACCTTGGAGTAGCCACCTGTTTGATGCCAGTATTATCACAAGGACTTCTCAATCACTGGTGTGAAAGACAGAAAGTTTATCGCATGTGCTGGAGAATGTACGTTATAGTCTCTAAAGTTATATCGGCTGATTTTACGTAGCTTCCATAAATACCTTTTGATTACGTATGTTTACTTCTTCGTTCCTACAAAACAAACAAGCAAATCCTCTTGATATGTGCTTGTAAGGCGTCTCTTGGTATTTGTTTCTACTTCTTACAAAAGATCTGCGTTCGCCATACAAGTGACTTCAGAAAGGAAATTGTCCACTTCTCACGGACACAAAAACAAACAGCGCTAACGTAACCAAACCAATACGACAAGGTGCGTTTTCTGCCACAATCTGAGGCCAAATGAGTGTTTGCCGGTGTGTGTTAAAAAGCGAGTCAATCCGAAACACTCAGGAAACAGCAGTATCTGGTATAGGCTATTTAGAACATGACACGGCATACTTAATCGTTATTTATTGGGAACACGCTGATCTAATGAACAGAAACAAGTAATGATTGAGAAATAGTAACTTCAGATCAAACGCTTTTATGTTTTGTTTATTGTTACCGCCACAGTATTCCATATTCCAGCTATATGGCGGCGGCCTGTAAGTAATCGTTTCGGGGTCAGACAATCCAGTGATCAGCAACATGAACATCGATCTACGCAATTGGTATACGCTGACATGCATCATCAACTAGGTCATCGAGTCTCACCACATGATCGCTTTAGTCATGTGGTGCTGAAGACCTATTCTAACCCGGATCTTCACGGGTGTAATCTGATATCAAGTTAAGGTAAAGGTGATTAGCATAAGGCAAGTTGCACTTAGTTTCACAATATAGTAGCTATACTCAGTTTCACTGTGTAGTTTTTATACTCAGACACACTATACAGTAACGTATGCTATATTTGGGATTACACTTTCTTAGTAAAGTCCAGATTCTAGTACTTTTTGGGTTGAGTCCCATTCGGGATTCGAACCCACACCCTCAGAGTCAGGCACCTAATCGCCAGCACACAAAGTCAGACGCCTAGACCGCTCAGCCACCGCGGCTTCCACAAAAATGGAAGTCGGACAATTGGTAGTCTAGACTGCGGACTTTGTGTACCCCTCTGATAAGTGTTATTATGGCACGGCTTCCGCGGCCGCAAGCTATGAAATACACAATGCCATTTTAGAAAGTGGTCAAATGTAACGTATGCTATATTTGGGATTACACTTTCTTAGTAAAGTACAGATTCTAGTACATTACATTTATAGCATACGTTACATTTGACCACTTTCTAAAATGGCATTGTGTATACAACGTTCACTTTAACTGCATCAACCTTTGTTCTCATTTCCATTTGCATCTTCAAAATAGTTTTTTTCTTATTCAACAGCTGTGACTTTAATACAGGTAATTCCGACTGAAATGTGACAACTGACTCACATTTCCCGTGATATACCGGTAGATAACAAAACAGGTGTGACAGGTGACCTTCTTGCAATCTTTGCACAGGAATTTGATGCACTCATCCTTGTGTTCATGACACAAGACTTTACGTTTACTGGAGACATTGACCTCAGACCCAGAAAGATCAAGTACGTCATCGTGACGAGTGGCTAGAAAACGTCTGTGTGCCCGGACACATGCCTCACACAGGGCGATATTGCATGCAGAACACCACACAGTCGCTGGAGTTGTGTCAGCTATTTCACACATAAAGAATGTTTTTCACGCGTTTATCACATGGCATTCTTCATAAGTAAATGAGTGAGTGAGTGAGTTAAGATGTTAAGTCACATCCGCAATATTTCAGCCATATCGTGACTATTAACAAGTTTTATGTCATAATAAATCATTATGAAAACCTGTCGGCAAAGTTCTTCATAACTACCTCAGTCATGTCAGTGAATAGTTTGACCCTATACACCTTGATTCCATTAACCTACAGGTTTCAGAGGTGGCAATTAGGCAGTGTTGCAACATCCAAAGGTATTGTGATGGTAAAGAAAACAAATTAAAATTCTTATAATTACATATTGATGACACGTTGATATAATAAAGGTCACCATACACATTTGCGCAAAGGAACCTAAGAAACCCTTAGATCCAGGACCAAATGAGTCCAGCAGCCCCTGGATGACAAAGCTCGGTTTGACGTCATCTGCCCACTCATCTATTGGACTCTCAGGGGCACTCACTTTCGTCATCTTGCTGCAGAAAGGACACAGCAGAGACTTGGCACTGATAGCTTCCGGTTTGGTTTTGGTGTAGTTGACGACACATTTCCGACAGAATGTGTGATAACAGACAAGTGTGCATGGATTGTCAAACACCTCTGTACATATGGTTCATGTGAGGAAATATTCCTTCAGGTTCTGAGACGTCGCCATCTACAAACAGAAGATGATTGTGAAATAAAGGTTAATATCTAAACTATAGTAAGTGTTCATTTCAAATCTATAAATCAAATCTATTGCTTACGCTCCCACAGTCGACAAGCCTCACAGATGAATATATATAATTGTATGTAATGTGTTCCGTAGATGTCAAAGATCAAGGTCTTTTGCAATCGGTATTATCTGTGTCCACCCTGAGGCAAGAACAGCCTGGTGGTGTGTGGTCTTGTACATAGACCTCAGGTCACAAATCAGTCCAATTTAAGCAGCCTTGGTCACTGAGACCACAACGAAGCTCACATGACATATGTGGCCTTACCTTAGCTCCCCAGGGTGCAAAGAAGGTTCTAATTTGGGAATGGTGTCCACTTGGTGTCCTCTAACTTAGCCTTAGATTCTGTCATGTTGTAGATGAATTTTCACAGGCAACACAGCAGAGAATGATATTTAACCAAACAAACAGTTGGCCATACATACACAGAATTTCATAGGAAATTAAATTTAGAATCAATATTATTTATTATTTTTATATATTTGTGGTATGTATCTATGTGGTATTTCTTTCAGTATCATTTCAAATATAAATAATGTTCTTCTCATTTCCTTTGACTAGTCCCTCGGAAAAGCAGGTTTGTTTTCACCACCGTCGCCTTTAGTAGGTCTGTGTTCGTGTATTGTCACACAAATAATACACTGACCTCGAAATCCACCCCTTGAACCACCCCTTGGCTCTCCCAATGCAAAACATTAACTTCAAGGTGGTTTTTAGTCATTTTCAAAAGGGGGAGGGGTCGAACCCCTTGGCTCCGCCAATTAACATCATTTGCCATTGTAAGAATTACTGTCTAAATGCTGTATTTAATGTAGAAATGATGCCCAGAATACTTATTATCAATCTGGAGACCGTAATGTTCACAGACCGACCCACCTGGGATTAAGGTGTACATATTCATACAAATGGCAGTAGACCAGGCAACACAGTAGACGAAAGGACAGGAACACGAGTTATTAGACTATTACCACCTACTATTTCACATCATGTCGATTGAGCACCGAGTAATGACGCCGTTATATCTGGTCCTTGCTAGAATTGTAGTGTACGTGAAATCTGGCAAATATATATATCTCTCACATGCCAGCATACCTTCATGTCTTCGTTCCACCCAGTTGCTGTACTGGGAAATTGTATCACGTGACCAATAGCTACAGGTTGGCAATGGGTTACTGGCGAGGACGCCATCTGCTGGCAGGTAACACGATATTGCAAACAGAGTTTTGTTTTTGCTTTCATTCTGTATATCGTTTCCCCAATTACAGGATTATATAACTTGATTTCTGGCATTTCAAACTGCTCACCTGAATATTTCGCAAAATCCGTAGTCCATGTGCATTGTTCGTGGGGGTCAGTAGAAGCCTAACGGTGAAGCGCCGGATCGTTACGCCGAAGGCTGTGTTCGAATCTCCACATCACAGAGCCCATTTGTGATGTCTTCAGCCTTGAATGTGCTGAAGGCAGTATCAAACGGAACATTCACTGATTCAATCAAGCACTCAATCACTCACTGAGAGTAATAGATAAACATGGTACATGTATTTGAATTTGAGGAATATTCGTTCGGGTCCGTTCCCAGAAGATTTGGAAAAAACATTTCTTACTAATTATAATGAAAGTCTTTGAATGTATTATCAGAGCTAATATTAAAAGATATATACCATGGAAGAGGTGATGGTATGTGTTGTTTACCAGGAAAATTCTATTTCCACTGTTTCATTTCCTCTCGACTGCCTGAACACAGACCTCGACCCAGAATGTCCCCAGGTACAACAATATGTGCATTTGCTCACACCGTTACATAAATCCTCCTTTTAACACAGACAACTGTCTTGTGTTAGTCTTTCCCGTGCATTCGAGCTATGCCTTTTGTGATTTTGTCAGCAACGCTTCAATGGGTTGTTCTAACCTGAAGTTTTACTGGACCATTTCTGTGTAGCCATAGAGAGAACACAGCCGCGCTAACTCTATCACTGGCCTGCGCTCAATACACAATTTTGATTGATGTGAAGTTGCACTGATCAAGGGGCTGATTTTCTGTCAGATCTGGTCTGCATTACACGTTACATGCTTCCTGAAGCCCATGCATCCAGACTCGTTTTTCACATCTTCCCAATGTTGGTGTTGAAAACAGTAAACTGTTTTAGCGACCAGAACGTTGATGAACTCTGATCTGTATGTGTGTTTGACTCATGAAATATACATTGTATGCACTTCCGACACTGTAGCCTCTGTGGGCATACCAAGACACAAGGCGGGTATTTAGAGCTGACAATAATGCAGCATGTCAAAGGTCCATATGCTGTTTCCATTAACACTGAAATGACAAATGATGAATTCCATTTTGGACAGGTGCACGGTACCTTTTCATAACTTCCAGTGAAAATGTTTTCATGCGTCGAGTGAGTGAGTGAGTGAGTTTGGCTTAACGCCGCTTTTAGCAATATTCCAGCAATATCAGGGACACCAGAAATGGGCTTCACACATTGTACCCATGTGGGGATTCGAACCCGGGTCTTCGGCGTGACGAGCGCAGGCTAAAACCACTAGGCCACCCCACCGCCCCTCATGCATCGAAATCATCATTAGAACTCAGAGATATGTAGACAATAATGGACAGGCCGTTCACATATCCGACAGCGGGAGAAGAGGTAGGGCAGAAAACTCATTGAACCAATATTGAGTTTCTTCTGATTTGATGGTGGGAGCCATCTGACAGAAATCTTCATTAATAGTCATTTGGTTTGGTTTCAGATACTATGGCAAATAGGGAGTGTATTACTTGCCTTCTATACTAGAGGGAACTTTCAATCTATTAGACTTGCCAGCAGTTACACCTTAATTCATGTTAGAGGTAGACTGTATATATAACAGTGGCGAATATGTACATGTGATATACATGTCGCTCCGTCTTGTAAACGGCCAATCAAAGGTTCAAGGACCCTGACGTACGTAATTCAGAAACCTTCTCTTAGACAGACAGACAGACAGACACACAGACCGACAGACAGACAGAATTTATTTCAGTAATAGGCCTCCGGCCCAAAATACATATACATAAAATGATGGGTAATTAGAGCACATATTATGTATTTCACTCAGATCTGTGTTTCTTGTCAACATAGTATAAAAATAGACATACATCCTTGATGATATTAACATTTTTA
>VKKT01003527.1:131380-142734 GCA_008038995.1 Haliotis laevigata | reverse complement strand
GAGCTATTTCAACTCGGATCTTCACAGGCGATCAAGGTGAGAGAGATGTATGGTATGGCGTTGGATTGTTTCAGTTACATCACGTGTCAGCTCGATCCCGGATGAAAGCCCTCCGTGGAGGAGATCATAGAGATAAAACACATCCGTGAAACCTTCGAGAACTGGCTGGCAGATCAGTGACCACAGTCAGCGAGTATGGTTTTACGCTGCTTTTAGCACTGTTCCAGCAAATGCACGGCGAAGGACCATCGTGATGGGCTTATACACGTTATACCCATGCGACACAAACCTGGGTCTTCAGCGTAACGTGTTGACACTTTAACCACTTGGCTACCCTAACGGACCGTTCAAATTTTATGGCTTGGGGGTAGGGGTGGGGTTGGCGTGATGATGATTTTAGGTGTGGTGTGACATGCGGGGTCTCACTTACTTTGTGCATAAAGTATAGATTATGAACGATTCCTTACTTAACAAATATGTGAGATAATCTTGCGAATAGTGGATTCTGACACAACAAAGGGACACAACTCTCCACAACAAATTGGTCACCTCGAACAAGGCGGCCTCACGTTTTCCTCACATTGAGGAAAGGAAACCGTATTTCTCTTTGAAGAATACCGCGGATATATGTGTGTATGTAGTTAGAGTCAGGCTTGGCGTCACTAGCTTCTTGTCCGAGTGAGTTAATATTTAACGTCACATCGGCAATATTTCAGCCATATCGTGAACTTCTTGTCCGAAGACAATGACCTACGTATATCAATATAAACGTATGTAAAAACCACCACCGTGAAGTTTGAAGATATTAAGACTCCTTCAATCAACCAAGCCATATGGGTAAAGTGGAGCCGAACAACGAGCACAGGGTGTGAGTTACAGAGCCCCAATGGTCATAAACCTCCCAGATGGCAAGACAAAGCGATTTATACGTTTGTTGTTTTTTTCCTAACGGTATTGGAAGTCCGAGCATTTTCTCATCTGCATTCTTCCTCTTTCGCCGAGAAACATTTCCAGGGAAGACGATCTCGCATGGTCCAAGATGCTGTAGTCGGTATTGTCGACCCTGTAGCCGTCGGGGATGTTTATGACGTCGATGATGGGTCCATAAGTCCCAACCCCCGGGATAGCGCCGCACGCGTACAACATAATTTATGTCCCGTGTTCGCGTCATGCTGTTTGAAATTCAACGATTTCATACGTTTTTGAACTCACCAAGAGGTTCAAAGTATGTAAAAGTCAGCAGTGTAGGCAACACGAGGTAATCGCAAGCTCTGAGTGCATGACCATATGTGCTTCCACAAAGCCTTTTGTTGAGGTTTTAACTCGATAAAGCACTAGGCTATAATAACTAGTGAAATGCCTATTTTCGTACAAGAAGCAAAAAGCTCCATCAAGATTTGTTGTTGATATATGCTGAAAAAGCGGACTTAACGATGGGGAGATTATTTGGAGATAACAAAAGATGGATAACTAACACAGCCTGGGGGATAACATTGGTATATTCTTCAGGCCACATAAGATGCACACCTTAAGATAACAGGAAGACAAAAACTACCGACACGCAAACACAATGGGTGAGCGACGCACATGGTAGAATGCAAAACACCTTCAATCAACAAAAACGGAAAATAAAGCAAACAAAAACGCAAGAATCTTGGAATTACAATTTTAGCCGTTTCGTATCTTCGTTTCATGTTCCAAGTTTCAGCTGAGCGAGACGTGTGCTGATACTAGGCAGGAAGGAATCATCTCGAAGCTACCATTATGGTTGTTAAGTGTTTTAAAACTTTCAGCAATTTTACAACAAAGGTGCTGTCTGAAAGAACAATTCCAACTCTCCTAACACTTCACTTTAGAGTAGAGAACATGAATCATTGCCAAGAACGCAGAAAGCTGTTCCTGATTTTGGTAAGAGATAGGTCAATATTATCAAACCGACATATTTAAGTCAAGGTGCGAAGCCGGAAAACGGTGGAAAATGGGGATGAACATGGGGAAGGGGGAAGCAGGAGAGGGCATGGACGGAACAAGTAATTAAACATTATTAATCAGAATGCTAGTATCTATTTAACCTCAATCTACAGTTACTAAATTCGGTCTATATGGTTTCAACGTAATGTTCAAACACCAAACTAGGTTCTAAAACAAAACAGTCAGTCTCTCTTCCTGCAAACCAAGACGATTCCATTTCCATTATAATCGCTCCAAATCCCCAGATTCAACAAGGATGCTAATGTTTGAACTTTAACATCTTCGGGTCAGATATTTGTATCTGGACATCTTTCGGAAGCATGCCCCGAGGCCTGTGGGCGTTTCTTGTTACTCTTTTCACATGTATGTACCTTCCCCACATTCGGTACGATTTCACACTGATGATATACATCAGAGGGTATGTTTCAGGCACAAACCGAAGGTACGAACCACGTATCCTTAGTCCTTTATCCAACACTTAATTAACCACAAAGCCATTTTTGATCGACGATAGCAGTTATTTCAGGAGTTAAGATTCGTTGCACTGAATGTTTGAAGGAATGGAACTTCGTTTTCCAGATAAATAGCTAACATAGTGGCACAAATACTGTACATCTGATAAATAAACAGTACGTAGGTCGTGTCAATCTAACATCACCGACAGCCATGTTGAAACCAAAAGACGTAACTATAGTTGGGTATCAAAGTTTATTAAACAAAGGAGGTGTGTAACCGTTTGTAAGGTAATCCTGTGTCGATACCAACTTCACAGAGATTGGGACAACAGTACTGCCTGCGATAAAACTGTCTATTGGTCGGCATCTCTACCTATCCACATAATAAAGACAAATAGCTCCACCATTCTCCTGCCTTGTAGTCAGTGGAAACAAGAAGTTTCAAAAATCAAAGCCATTCGTTAAAAAGTAATGGGCAATTAAAGAAGGATCGCCACGATTCCAGGTGTATCGACAGTGCAATGCTCCGGTTATTCCCATCGCGGTTGTTCTATTAACGATCCATGGTGTTTGAACTCTTTGTGGATTTTCATATTTTCTGCTGTAAAAACAATGGCTCATGTTCGCGATGACATTCGTAATGGCGGCCAAGAATGAATGGCTACTTTAGAGTAGGCTGTGAAACATTTATAGGTACGACATGTAAATAAAAGGAGTTTGGAGGAAGAGGGCGCAACTGATGACCCATGCATTTCATGGAGAATATATACAGGATATATGGCGAGTGGTGTAAAAAAACAGTGGTTCCGAAAAACAGATGTGTTCGATGATCGTGTTGCAGAAACGTAAACGTATCTGCGTTGTAAGGCCGAAGATGAGATAAACATGATTCTGACCAGTGAGTGAGTGAGTTTAGTTTTACGCCGTTTTTAGCAATATTCCAGCAAAATCACGGCAGAGGACACGAGAAATGGGCTTCACACATTGTACCCATGTGGGACCAGATTGAAGAAAACAATACAACAAAACCTTGGAATGCTCTTCAAATTAAAAAGTCAAACCCGTCGGCGCACTGGCAGCCAGAGCCTTCGCTCATATTCGTGTCAACTCGGTTGATTCCTTTATATAATTATACCTCGGGCTGATGTCCGTGATATTGGGTGATTTCACGGTACCGTTAACATGATGGCCGATTTTGTGATTTGTTTTGTAACATATGGCTAGTACAAATATGTGAGGAAACGATTCAATATCAAGCAACGGTCAATACCGCAGCAATAAGATTTGTGTGTAATAAGATAGTCACGAGAACTAGTGACACAAATAGTCCCGTTCCATAAGGATTTTTTTCTGCGACAAAGTAACTATAAATAGGACTGAAGCGATGCGAATGGTTTTGTTCAGTGACTTGTGGCCTATGTTCCATAACGCAATGACTATGACACACTCTCACAGTAGGAATCTGGTGCCCTGATAATAAAAGTTTATGTTTTCAAGGATACCTTTTTTTTACAAACAAAGCTGCAAGAATGAATAAAAAGAATAATGCGCCCACTCGCATCCATGTTTCAAAGATCATTCAATGTAATTGTGACCTAGGATTACATCGTCTTTGGGTATGTTTGACTGAATGCACGAGTATCGTGATAAAGCCATTCTCCGATGTCTATACAATACGCGAAGTTGGTGCATTTGTTTCGTTCCAAAGAATCCACGACTTAGAGACGTCACAAGCCGCCCCCATTTGATTTGTATCGCTTAAAGGTGAGTGAATGGTAATGTTCCAGCAATATCACGGCGTGGAACACCGGAAATGGGCTTCACAATATGTACCCATGTAAGGAATCGAACCCGGGTCTTTCACCACTAGTCTAACCCATTGCCAGTTGACAGCTGATTAAAACCTAAAAGGTGCCGCAAATTACATAGCAGATTTGTGGTCTTTACTAGTGACAGGGTACGCTGCAGTTGACACAAATGACCTAGATTATGATCCTTGGACCTTCGGCACCATACCAGTGCTCCAAGATTTCAGCAAAGGTGCTTAGACCTGCATCAATTACTAGTACCTCCCAGCTTAAGCTGCCATCACCTGACGTGTCAACAGCATCTCCCACTCACCCAGATCAATACTACACTCACGTACTCACATAGGTCGCCATGACATTTGTTTGTTGTTTAACGCCGTTCTTAGCAATATTCCCTCGATAATCGAATCTGGACCGCAGACAATCCAGTGACTGACATCATGAACATCGACCTACGAAATTAGGATACGATGACATGCGTTAACTGAGTCAGCAAGCCTGACCACCCGATCCCGTTAGTCACAGAAAACTAACTGAGCACCAATTCTGACCCGGACCTTCTTGCCATGACAGGTTAACTACAGCGATATGATGGAATCGGTGGTCCTTAACTTCTTTCGTGTCGTGGGCGGTTGGGTAGCCTAGTGGTTAAAGCGTTCGCTCGTCACGCCGAAGACCCGGGTTCGATTCCCCACATGGGTACAATGTGTGAAGCCCATTTCTGGTGTCCCCCAACCTGATATTGCTGTCATATAGGTAAAAGCGGGGTAAAGCCGCTTACGGCGTACCCACTCACTCTTTCTAGTACAGATACAGGCCAGATGTCTAAGCGATACAGTGATAGAGAAAGTAACTACATGAATAATGTCCATGAGTGAGGGTGTCGTTAATCCTCTACTGACTGTTAGGATAAAGTACAACTGCTGCCTTAATCATAATGATAAGTAGGCCAAGATAGCATCTCATGAAGGTGAACGTGAAAGAACCTTCTCAGAAATACATAGGAGAAATATGTTCAGTTAACACATTTGGAGACCTCGGAAATACTCTAATTTGAAGATTTCTTCCGACAATCTCGGTATTGATGAGGTGTGAAAGAAAAAGCTCAAGTAATCTTAACCGCTGACACTGATGCTAATTTCACTCTATTTGCGATTCGGTAAGAAATTAACAGGGTAACGGACATCACGTGTGATGTCTATAGCTGTCAGTTATTGCTGTCAATAACTTTTGATGCCAGCCCACACCCGACCACACGCTTGATAGCAGATCCCCAGCGCTCTGCCATGTGCTACCTTTCATGTGTGTTGCAGCAAACATATGTACATAGCAAATCAATTTACCGGTATTACTGTGCCTTCATATATAAGGATTCCCTTTCAAAGACGGGCAACGCTACTCGCATCGTCGATTTGGTAATATCATCATCTCTAAGCGGGGATATTGGCTGAAGCAGAAAGAAAACACGAGAATCAATCTCCGTATGTCAACAAAACTACATAATCCACGGGGGTCAATGGAACCCTTCGTCTCGCAAGCTATTCCGGAATCTAAGGAAGATGTCCCTTCAAATTCTTCGGAAACCTCTTGGATTCCTTAAGATATTACTCCATAAATCTTTCCTGAAACGAATATGAGCCAGATAATAGTTACAAGCTTTCACACGACGCCCATGTTTAAGATCTTCATTGACGTGACTGCCGAAAATAGGTATAGGATGTCGACATACGGGAAGTCGTAAAAAGTTTCTTTGATTTACTTAGCTGTTTCGAAGATATGTTTATCCAGTTGCCTCCATATGATTCATATTTTGGACAAAAATATGAATATGAGATGTCTTGGTAAAAACGGTAAATGTCGTAAGCAGAAATGACCGTTGCTATTCGCTATATATTTTACAACCGTGAAGTATCGCACACGGAGCTAAAATAACAAAACCCTTCAATTACTGATGCTGAAAAGCATGAAGGATTTTTTATTTTCCCCAGGCTCATGTCAATCATCACTTTGTCTTTGTTTCTTGCTTTCAGAACTTCCACAAACTTAAAATATAGTAGCATTCAAAATAGAAATAATTACAGATTGAATTTCAAAGACAGAAACTTCAATAACTATTCTAACGAGAAAAGTTTATGAGTTTGTGGTGATTTGCCAGTGTTTCATAGTACACCAACAACAGTCTTTCTCTGCATCTGGTTCGACTGTAATTGGTACTGTGTTGTTGAAATGAGAGCGTTGTAGTGATGTGGGGGCGATCTCCACGGGAGGGTATTACCGCAGATCCCCGCAGACCACATGGTAAATTGGCGTGTAAGAAATACACACCGGTGCGGAAAATTGATCATTCATAATATCACGGACGACGAACCATCCACGAAATCTATTTGCCACAAATGTAACTCTGGATATTGAACTGCATAACAAACCTTCGTGATTGACTACGGGCTTAAGAAAATAAATGGCGGTGATTAATTCAGTTCTGATCGTGAACTACAAGATTAAATAGCCATATTGTATTTTGGCTGTCGGTTCTAATCCACCATTGCCCTTCGCTGCGCTCTGCTTGGGATCCATAATGTGAAGATTTGCAATAACAATGTTTTCTTATCATTTAATATCCAACATGGAGAACATATATGCATTAAAAATTCAACGATATTGTTTAATGCATATTAATAATTCAGATTAAAGACCAGTACCTAAAAGCTTGAACAAATGAAGCAATGTTTGATGCGATCAAAGGTGATGTTTGTGTTTGAGTTCATTCCTGTTCAAGCGTTACTGAATACAACACTACCGGGCAAAAGAGAGTGGCTTAGATGTAAAGTATTGACCAGTTAAGATATAATTATTAGATGGTATAATATTTCATTCAGGTATCATATATTTACTCGTGTATCGTAGAAGTAGAGTAAAGTACTTCGGGTTTGAGAGAAAATGTAGAGAAAACGCAGCAGTATTTTGAGATGTACAAGAGATGTCCAAGTACTGTGTGAAATGATAGAATACATTTTAAAAGACTGGTACAGTGGTTTCACGAAAAGGTATTCTTTATCTGTTGGCCAACCTTACATAACGGTCGTAACCCGTGCATTTTTGGTCGTGTAACCGGCCTTTGTTATACACCGCTTTAATGACAAACAACAACAACAACAACAACAACAACAACAACAACCCCCCCCCTCTCACTCATGGTTCTTATCGAGTTTGGTATAGGCAATGCTTGATATTGATATATGGTAAGAGAAAGAAGCGAATAGCAAAGAACAATTAGGGGTGACACATTGTAACTATTCCAGTTTGAGTTCAGTAACTTTCTTCAAACGTACGGGTTACTTGGCTTAAATATTCTGCTCTAAATTGACTCTTTATGATTTATGAACTAGAACTATGTATTCTGGCTGTACTGAGATAGAATCTGGAGCTCGTGTGATGTCTCATGTATAATGGCTTGGACTAATGTGTATGACGGGTATGCACTCAGTGTTTCCCGAGGAGTCAAATTGATCGTGATACTGCGGATACTTCATGGACGTCACCAGCAAGTCAGCTACGTCAGTTCCAAAACAGATCCTCACACGTAGGCCTGAGATAGAGATATACTGATATAGAGCAGGAATTTCTACAGATACATCAGGGTTTGTATATACAAAATGAAGAACAGTTCCACCCTGACCAGATGTGCCTGAAGGTAGGGGAGGGGGTTTGGGGGTTGTTAAAGGGGGAGCGGGAACAAAGAGACTATATCTCCTTGACGAAGCAGCCCTCAGCGTTCGGCTTCTGTCATATGATAACACGCTGCTTTAGGGGGTTCCAGACAAAAACAGCTCCTGACGTTGGAACCGATCTGGTTCTCCTCGACAGGTTTCGAATACCAAGAAAGTTTCAAGAGGCGGACAGTTGTTATGATATTGGCGATGGAAACGTCTCTCCACTGGCGAAGGTCCATGTTCTGCGGCGATGTGGACAGAGCACTGCATAGTTGTGCCAACCCGTGAAAGTGGACAGACATTCCTGTAGTGTTTGCACTGCTTGAAACGGACACCATTTGTTGGACACTGGTCACCCGGTGAATTGTAGGAGGTAGGGGATGGGTGTTGTGGATGGCTGGGAGTAAAGGGTCTCGGGGCACTTATGGATGGTCAATTCGTAGTCCATCCCATCTGCAGTGCATTTTCTCTTGAGAGTTATTTCTATGGGATGGCCAGACGCGATGCTTTGGGAATGTGTGGTAGATGTTGTTGTGAATTTCACTGATCTCACACAAATTATTCCGGTTTTAGACAAGCATGCAAGGCTCCTTAAATTGTCCTTGTGATCCTTGATATTTACATCACCGACCTTATGGACCGACACGGTGATCTCGATTATGTCAATGAATATTTATAGTGCAGAGCTGACTGTCCTGTGTTGGCAAAAACGGCTCAGTGGTTCACAGACCTTGGTCATGAGCCGGAAGGTGGAGTAGCCTCGTGGTAAAAGAGTTCGCTTGTCAGGCCGAACGCCCGGGTTTGATTCCCCACGTGTAAAGTGTGTGAAGCCCATTTCTGGTGTCCCCCGCCGTGATATTTCTGGAATATTGATATCGGCGTAAAACTGTATATACATCAACACAGATGTTAGGTAGTCTTAGCACCGAAAGTCACTGTGAGACCGGTCCTTGATCTTTCAGCACGCCCATTTTTATAGCGTCCTTTGTTTCTCAATGAAATAGTTCAATATATTTTGCACGTCAAGGGGGTTACTGGTCTTGAGGGACAACAAGTGTTCGATTCCCCATAGTGATGAAAAACATTCTTGTTGTCCAGGCCGTGGGCGGGATATTGTTGATGGAAACAAACTATCAGACGACCCTAACCATGATTTCATGCTTGGTATTGAGTCAGCTAGTCTGTCATACAGACCCTGAAACAAATATATCCAAGAAACCCCACGCAAGTCTAGAATATATTTAGATTACCACAGTTTTAGTAAGTGGAGAAAGTCTTTGTCCTCCTTTTCATTACATTTTATTATTGTAATGTTGGAACCGTTTTTCTGTAAAATATGCACATTTCTGAGACAAGATGTTTGTCTAAGAGTCAACGATAATTAGCAAATGGACCACATGCGATATTTTAAAATCCCCTCATTCCATCCTTGGTAACGCTGTCGCCATCATGTGCCATTTACTGTCAGATGCTTCAGCTCGTCTTCACCACTCATGTTTGACGCTGTGAGGTACGACTGAGGGTCACGTCAATATACAATGCGCATATTTGTGTGGGGAGCAGTTAACGCAAAGAGACGGTGACGTCACACAGATTCCAATACAATCGGCAAACCTATTTCCGTCAAGTGCATCTCCGAAGTGAGATGTCCGATGGGTTTTGAGTGTTGGCAGCGACGTAAATTACAGCACTCTGAGTACATTACCCGTTGAATACTACACCGACAAACACGTACATTACCACTAATTTACATGACAAATGTTTTCACGTCTGTTGTGATAGTTTTAATGGTCCATCTGCACATTCGTCATGATATCGTAACAATGTCGTTATCAGTGAACCTATTTTCGGTTGTCGCAATCGCCAAAAACATTCTGTGTATATTTCGTAATTTACTTTGTAAAACGACTGTAGCCAAGAAAATAAGCGTTTTTTTGGTAGGAGAGCGGAGAACCGTGGTAGGAATGTTTAGTTTCGGTGACAATGCAATGGCACGGAAAATGAGAGAAACCCGCCATGTTCCGGCTTATTACATACAGGCACGGGAACGGGACGCCTTCTTTGCTCAGTTGCCGTAAACGTCATTTATTGGAGGTTACACATACTGCCTGCTTAAGCAATAAAACTATATGAACCCCCATTTCTCCAACAAAGAGAATACCTAATTCATCTCATGCTGAGGAGCAGAGTTCATTTCATCTCCACATGTGTTTGAAATTAACCGGTGGCGCAGTGCCTTGGTCGTGTGATGTGGTCAGTTGTAGGTAGTCCGTGAACACTGACCACTGGCCGAGAGACTGTTTGTTGTTGAAGGACGCGTGATTGAAGACGTGGACCGTGGGAGCATCTCATTGTGTAGATGAGGAACAAGTCGTGACAGAGAGGTTGGGCAGGTGGTGCCCGTGACATGTGGTCGGTGGCGTGGAACCAGGGAGTTGACCACGGTGAAGTAATATGGTGGAGTGGTGCGGAGTCATTTAGGGGGCCTTCACTCTGTGGGTCAGGTAGAGTCGCTGGAGGCAATGATCTGTTTGTGTAGGGTGAAGAGGTATCAGGGCCATCGTAAATCATACATTACGACATATAGAGACGCAAGTTCATACGGGTCAGACGAGCTTTGGTTTTATTCAAGACTGAAACTTTTATTTCACGAGTTGCAGGGTGAAGTGTAGGCTTGCTCCAAGGCTGGACAATGTTTATCCCGTGCATGGATACCTAGCACTGCTCCAAGGCTGTACTGAGTGCTCAGCCCATGCATGTATAATAATTTTATCCTTAAAGAGGCAAGTCAAGATAAATGGTCAGTACAAGTGCAAGGACCCCCAGTCTGTTATTTATATATTTTTTAGAAAGTTTCATGTAAACTATTATTTTTACCTTAGAGACTTGGTGAAGTGGGAAGGTAGAATTTCGAAAAAAAATAATGCAACCCAATCCTTTCAATAAAATACATCATGCAGCCAGCCTATGTTGACCATTGTGGTCAATGGTGTCCAGCCGTAGGCCTCTGTTGTTTACAGTGTTATGTGATGCTATCGCAGCTGATATTGAACCCCTCCCCTCGGGAGACAGGGACAGGCAGAGAGGGAGTGGGGGTAGTGGTCATCCCCTTTGACCACTGTCCACTATGTCCATGAATGCTTCTCAGGGTTGCATGTCAGCCATGCAGCGCAAGCATCAAAGGCGAGGTCTTCTGGCAAGGATGTCTGAATGCCATCAGCGGGGTAATGGAGGGGTGGGGTGTGTGTGTTGGGAGGGGGTGGGGATCTCATAAATCATACATATGGCAGATCGGTCAGTGCAGAAACTCACTACCGCGTACCGTCTTCAAAACAAAGAAATTCTATACATTTATCTTCTTTCATGCCCATGCAGTGAACAGGGCAAGCGGTCAGACTCTGTACTTTAAT